>JASANB010000444.1:0-113145 GCA_030248155.1 Sabatieria punctata
CGAAATGGACCACGAGTCTGTCCTGATCGTACGCCGCAAGGCCCCGCCGCACATCGGATCGGATCGGATCGAACAGTGAGAGCGTAAACCCGTCAGACTAAGGTTTATCAGACTTTCGTAGCAGATTTCACATTTGCTGAGTGGTAATTACCCGAATCTAAAGGTAATTGGCTCTTCCTAAACCATTTCTTCGGAATTTGGTTTTGGTACTTTTTAGAAAGATTTCTGTCTGTTTGATCGAAATCACTGTTCTCTATGTGTTTATCAACAAACGTTTACTCTGGATTTGAGACTTAAACCTTTATTATAGAAACAAACGACCTCTTGAATATTATTACCTACAGTCATAAGGCACAGTCAAAGGCACGTAAATGGCTCATTATGCAAAATTGACTTGAGTAAATTAAAGAACCAAGTAAAAGCCAAGAAAACAGTTATAATCTATAAAAGGACGCAAACTCAGCCTTTCGACACTTGACACCAAAGCAGAAAGCTCAAACCGATCACCAACAAAAAGTTAACAGTCAACTGATTGGTGCCAGAGGTTTCCTTGGTGGTGGGGCTTGGTTTAGGAGTGGTTTTGGGTTTGGGGCCGGGTCGTAATTGGCACTGCTGATTCAGACCACCCTGCAGGCATATTCTCCCCAGTCTGTACTATTAGCTTTTTTGACCGGGTTATCCTTGTTGGCGGTGATACAATAAGATCGTTCGACCAATGATTGAAATGATCACCAACCGCTCGATCAACCAATCGGTGGTCTTGATTTCAAGGCTTTTCCTTCTTGTATTCAACCAAGAGGTTTCCAGCGGCCGCCGTGGTCATGCTCGTGCATTGGATGCGGGCGGACCGTGAGTTCCTGGTTTTCGGATTGCCATGATCACCAGCTTCGATTCACAAGATCTTCCGCTGTTGTTGTCCTGAGCGGTGATGAGAACCCCCCCCGACTTGAATTGAGATGAATAAACTCCCAGCGTCTGCACATCCATTTAGGATAGAATAATCTTCAGTTTACCCCATTTCGGCCGCCAAGATCTAAAAAGAAGAGAAAATCGACCGGATTTCTAAAGAAACATAACTAACACAGCTCAGGTACGGGCGACCTATCGCCGCGGAGGTGGATCGGTGATAGAGTTTCTGAGTTCAGTTATTTTGAAATTGAAATTGAGTTTATTAAATTCGTTTGGCCTGCCTTCAGGGGAAGAGCTAAATCGATATTATTTTGGTGCAAGATTTTCAGAGAATTAATTCGGCAAATTATAAAAAAATGGAGCCGGATAATTCGCCGCCAAGACCGATCGTTTTTTCGGATGATTTTTTGCCAAGTTGGACAACTCACCACCTGACTAAACATGTACTTGGGGGTTTGGGTTATTTTATCACTTCAAAACAGTACTAACCCCAGCCACCCCCCACCCCCCCCCCCCGACAGGTTAAGGGATACCTCCCCAAACCAAAAAATACAAGTACTAGTAGTGGCTCCAGTATTAACAAACTGGGTCAGAAATCACTAATTTTTAGCCTAAAATTCGACTTGAAAAGCCTTTGGAAACTGAATTTGGCGTTTCCACTGCTGAAAGAAGTTTAAGAAAAATCGGTGTTTTTGGAAGCTCTTTTTGCCATTTTTTGCTTGTTTTTAGCTTTAAAAATAAGATGGCAGCTTAAAATAAGTTGATTTTTAGCGTCCTTACTGAGTTTAAATGTGCTAAAAACGCATTTGTAGCAGTTTTGTGGCTTTTTGAAATTTGGGACCCCCACTCCAAGTGAAACCCCCCTCGAATCCCCACCTGAGGAAACCTCTCTACCCCCTCTCCCCAGGTCAGATTCGAGCTGTTACATACGGCGTACCTGACAACTCGCCACCGGGACAACTCGCATTAGGGAAATTGCCACGGATATCTCGCCACGTGGTAAAACTTAGAATTTGTAAAAAATCTCAAAAAACCGCTGCTATAGAATAAACGCATGTTTATGTACCTTACAGTATAGAGCTCAAGTTTTTCAGAATTTTCGTACCACTGCTGTTCAGGCAGTTACCGCTAATAAGAATAAAACGTGCTAAATTTGTGTTACGCCTCAACGGTGAGTTATGCTGTACTGAGTCGAGTGTGGTTGAGCAGTGTCACTGCTGTTGCAGCAAGACTACGACTATATATTCAGAGTCTAGTGACTACTAAAATACCCTTTTGAATTTGTGAATTTGTTTTCAGCAATTTCTGTAATTTTTTCTGGTCGTATCATACACATTAGCCATTTAGGAAACAGAATTTATGTGTTTATTTCTGTTAACTTTCCAAGCTTTTTCACTTCGATTTTCACAACTTTTTTTTCCATTCAAAAGCAGTTTTCCTTGTTTCATTTTTGAATATTTATTGAATTTCTAACTGTTTATAAAAATGTAAAGCAAAATTGCATCTCTGTTTGATTTTTTGCAAACAAACTACAGTATAGGCAGAATAATTACGAAAAACATATCTTTTGAAAAAATACAAACAAATGTCTTGCATTTTAAAGCTGATTCTAAATTTAAAACTTTTTGCAGTAGAAAATAATGCGCTCAGTGTAGCAGTTTTACTTCACAGTTACTCAAATTCAGTTTTCGGGAATTTTCTAATACTTTTATGGATTGACATTGATGATTGACATAGACATGGAATCAGATTTCTGGAGCATACAGTAATTTCTAACTGTGGGCTTTTGTTCTGGGTCACCCCACCATAGTTTCAGGTAAATTTCAGCTTGCTGCAAATAGTTCCCTCAGCATGAAATCCAAATGCTCACTCTATAAGGCATAAACACACGTTTATTCTATAGCGGCGGTTTTTTAATTTTTTTTTATAAATTCCAAGTTTTTACCGGTGGCGAGTTGTCCGCTGGCGAGTTGTCCAGGTGGCGAGTTGTCCAGTGGCGAGTTGTCCAGTGGCCAGTTGTCCCTGTGGCGAGTTGTCCCTGGCGAGTTGTCCGGCGGCGAGTCGATGGTGGCGAGCTGTCCGTAGACACATGGGACTTTTCACAGCCCCCCTTCTTGGAAAAACCTACCATCTTTAACTTAGAAGCCTAAGATTGAATCTAACATTATTCTAAGGTTCATTCATTCGAAACCTACGAGCCTAAAACCTGATCACAGTGCTGAATAGAAGCCCTCCGTTCCCAATAATTATAAGGGTCCAGTGTCACTCTAATCAAATTCATCTAATCATCGCGTCTTCCTTGACTGAAATGCACGCCGCTTCCCTCACAAGTCCCGTAGCGGAACTTCTTGGCTTGACTGTAGATTTCGCTTATAAGACCACCATAGTTAGAAGACCATGGTCTTTAAATAGGTTTTTGTTTCCAGTTATAGGACCGGTCTTTTCTATTAATTGATCCAGAAAACTGATTCAGGTGAGCATCCATTTTTCCGCACAGACACAATGTTTTAACTGGAAAATGCCCAAATTTAGGATCACTTTTTTGGCGCCGTTTTGAAGACCATGGTCTTATAACTGGAAAATGTTATTATTACGCTTTTTTTTTTTGATTTTTGGTCTAACATTCAATTGATCATGACGATAGTAGATGGTTGTTCCTAGAATTCCTGAGCATTTTAAGGTTAATTTGCAAAACTTTCTTTGAAATTTCTCAAAGAAATAATTATTGTGACATAGCATGATTACTGTATTGTTATCGAAAACAAAGAAAACCAGAATATCGTGTTTTACATTTGAATGTACTTCTTCCCTTGTTTTGGGGGGATAGACAGCTTTTGTTCTCCACTAAGAAAACATTTACTTGCGTGATAAAATTGGCCAATTTACTTCAGACAATGGTCTTTTAACTGGAAAATGGATGTCAACGAGAACTCGGTTTTCTGACCACCTAATGGAAGACGTGGTCCTATAACTGAAACAAAACCTGTTTAAAGACCATGGTCTTCTAACTATGGTGGTCTTATAAGCGGAAACTCAGGTACTCACTTAATCAAATTCGATTTTTCATCATAACATTTCAAGTGCTGGCTCCGGTAGAACTAATACGGATCCACTTCGGCGTTTTGTTTACTAGTTTATTGTAATATCTTTTGCAAGTTTGCCACATAAGCCTCTGTTTCTTCTTGTAATCTTTTTACAAAAGTTTGTAAACATCTGTTTATTGTAATATCTTTTTACAAAAAGTATTTCAGACACTTAAAATCTGTTAGGAGTGGCAATGAGGTGTTGCCAAAATGGCCACATTGCCTTGACTTTGGCTTTTCACTTCTGAAATGCCTTGAAACGAACAGGTAGCTCCACTCTGGTGGTGCAATTTTGCTTTCATTCTTGATACTCATTTTTCTGCTTCCATCTGGATCAGTTTCTGAAATTGTGCTCTGGTATAGAACTAACAGTTTCCCCAAATCTCCCCTCTAGGACAGGTACCACTTGGTCTGTTATTATATAGGAATTGCTTATTTCTTTGCTCTCATTTTACTAGCTCGAAGGGTGCCGGACACACGTTCAACAGTGCTTGGTGGTACATTTAGTGCCCTCTGAAATCATACGCAATAAATTTCTATATTCTAGCCGTTCAATTTTAGCAGACGGTATTGGTCTTGCTCCTCATAAGTCTTGTCGTTCACTACTCTCATCTTGAATCTGTTCAACCGGTCCAACTATTCTCGGCCCATATACATACGGTAACTACAGTACAATAGCTACAGTATAATAGTTATTTTTAACACGGTTTGTAAACAGAGTCGGCGATTGTTTCTGCAAACGTTGCCTCGTTTGCTTTAGATGAAAACGGCACCACCTCCATCTTTTGCCGAGACTGATGCGCAGAAAGAATCAGCAGCCCGAATACGAGAGATAACGCAGATTCGGACTAGGAAATACGTTGCCAGGGTTCTGAGACCCGACTGTATTTAGCTGTTTTTGGCTTGGTTACAGTGGTTTCCAGCAGTTGTCATTTGCTGTAATGCTGGTATAGAGCGAAGTTGATTTTGTGTAATCAGTCATTTGAAGCGGCAACAAGCACAGGCCAGAGCACTACCAGTTGTTCACTAACACAAGAATAAAAAATATGCCCGTTTTCCCCATGTTTAGCAAAGCCGCACAGCAAACAGTATATGATACGCAATGCATACATACACAGGCGTTTACACGAAAAAACATGTCAGGATTAATAAATGTCATCCTGTCGGCAGTCCCGTTTAGTGTTCAAATCCAAATAACAAGTTCCGGAAATCATCCAAAAACAATTTCGAGCTACGTACTAAATAGTTTGCCTTTGGTAAAAATTCAGCAGAGAACACATCAGAAAGACAAAAAGTAAGACAAAAAGCACTCCTACAGCTTAACTGTAGGAAAACAGTCAGTGGCGTACCCAGGGGTGTAGGGTGGGTACACCCCCTTTGTGGTGGAGGTAGGAAGAGAACGTCTGTCCAAAATAAGAGAAACTAATGTATGTACTAAACAAACAGTCTACTTTGTGTTCAGAATAGCTTTTATAAATGCGTTTTTGAACGCCAAATTTCAAAATTTTCTCGCCCAAGTCGAGCAGAAGCCCAACCCGACCACTTTTTTAAACTACTAAAACTTGTAATTTCAGTTAATTTAAGCTCGGAGTGTCTGTTAATCGCGTTTCTTAAAGCAAAATTTGCGAAATTTTCTTACTCTGTTTGGGCAGCGGCCCAACCAGGCACTTTCAAAACTTTACATCTCATCTTTCCGAAATCCTGGATACACCACTGAAAACAGTGGTCAACTCTTTTTGAAATCACATTTAGGAGAACGTTATGCAACCATATTTGTCTAAGTAACACTACCTGGATTGTGTTCTTCTGACAAAGAGAACACACAAAGGCTATACACACAAGGAAAAGCAGAACACACAGGCTTTGTGCTAAAACTTAGTACGCTACGCACTTTGTGTTGGTCAGTGTTCGCTCCTCTATTTTTCCTGTGTGCCTTCAGTTCAGCAGAGTGGCACTGTGTTCAATCCTAGGCGTGTTGAGTGGCTCGTCTTGCTTCCATTCATCCGTAGTTGGGTCGTACACTTCCACCGTGCTTTGCGCCTTGATATTTCCCAAATGATGTTCATTTGAGTTCCATCCAGCCAACACATACAGCTTACCGGCATAGCTGACCATCCTAACAAAGTGTCTTGCTCGGTTCATAGAAGCCACCGTAGTCCAGGCGTTCAAAATGGGGTCGTATTTTTCACAAAAACTCAACGTGATTTCGGACCCGATGTAACCCCCACACGCGTACAGATAGCCTCCTACACTGGCCACCCCCATGAACTCTCTGGCTCTCAGTAATCCAGCTCTCTGCTCCCAAGCATCAGTATCCGGCTTGTATCTCTGTACTTCTGACAGGAAAACACCTGCAGTATCGAACCCTCCAATGCTGTAGATGAATCCGTCCAGTACAGCCATTCCTTGACGTCTGCGAGCGGGGGTCAACTGAGCCATCGGCTGCCAGGCAAACTGGTTTGAGCCGGCGTCTCGGCAAAGTTTGCTGCAAGTGGTGACTGACTCGGTCAAAGTATTGGTGTGGCCTCCCAGACAAAAGTACAGACAGCTTCCCAGTCTGGCTGAGCCCCCCTCTATACTGGTGCCTCCGGGAATGGAGGGACCACTGGTGAATGAGCCGCTGGTCAGGTTGAGCAAGTCAACATCGGCTGTTGCTGAGCCGTCTTTGCTTCCTCCGACTATAGCCACTATGTCAGGTGCAAAGAAGGCTGTCTGGTGATCGTGGCGAGTCCAGGGCAGACGTGTAGTCAAGTTTCTGCTGGTGCCAGTTTGAGTGGAGAACACTTCTAGTAGGTGTGGGTCGTTGTCGGCTTGCCACCTGCTGGTCCCGAGTAGCAGAATTTGACCTGACAAGAATATTCGGAAATCAGCAACCTTTCCGGTTGAGGGTGGATGACAAAAACCTATTGAATATACTGTACTAAATGTTGAAATCATACATGTACTAGGAAGGGATTTAGGGGGTTACTCCCTACCTACCCTAACAATGCAAGCACTACTTGTACTGAAGCGGCTTCAGCACTAGCAAGCTGGCTCATAAATCATAAACTTTTAGCTCAAAATCTCAAAATAGAGTTTGCCATTCCACTGCTGATGTTTAAGAGGAATCTGTGCTTTGAGAAACTCTTTTTGTCATTTTTTGCTTGTTTTTAGCTCTAAAACGCTATTTGGAAGCTTGAAATAGCCTCCTTACTGAAATAACGTGCGAAAAACGCATTTCCAGGTTCTGGAGCTTTTTGAAACTTTAAACCACACTCTGGGCAAAACCTGCTTCGACCTCCTACTGACGGACCCCCTGACCCCTCCCCCAAACCGGCTATGACCTGTTACATGTATGGCTAAAACGTATGTACTGCAGTCAGGCACATAACGCCGTTTATGGTACTGACACCACATATGGTGCCGGTACCATAAACGGCGTTAGGTGCCTGACTGTACCAAAACTGTTAAATTTTGCACAGAGAATGACGGTACTTTTTTGAAGGATTATAAAAACTTTCACGCATTGGTTCCATGAGGCCTGTTCAAGTTGCACCCATGCCACTTGTACTGTGAAGCTTATGAAAAGAGTCTAATTACCGTGACTGCAAGACAGATGTAGCAAGAGAGAGATGCAGTTGCAGCGTCTGCTCAAGTCAGTGGCGCATTGGGCGCCACCGGGACAATCTTCATCTGTCTCGCATTGACCGTAATCTAAATTATTCGAACTTCTGCAATTACGTATCTTTTAGATTAATTCGTTCACAGTTTGTCTTCAGGTAGAGTTGGTAGCCGGCGGCCGTCTGCGTCTGTAGCGGAGTCATTTGTTTGTGCATTCGACAGTCGCCGCTGGAGTTTTGGTATGCAAATCCGAAGCAAGACAGCTGATCTTTGCAGGCCTCCGCGCAACTCAACACGTGGCTCTGCACTTCCGATCTAAGCAGATCTGAAGAATTGGCCTCACGGCGGTTTGTGGCAACCCGAGTGTAATGCTGACTGCGAGCTAAAAGAAAGCTCACATGTAAATAGTTATTTATTGCTGCACAAACAGTTCTCTACTTCTACTCTACGCACATAAGCTGTGTAGGTATTGTGAGTCTGATTTTGGACTAGAGCACGGATATGAGGTGTGTTTTTTGCCGGTGTTTTTTCGGAAAAAACTGTTTTTTTTCAAAGGGGTCGGAAAAAACATAAATCACGGAAAAACTCAAGCTAAAATAGTTAATTTATGTTATTTTTCGGTTAAAAAATTTACTTTTGGGGGTGTATAATAGGACTGGCTCAAAACTGTTAGAAAAACAACAGAAACTACCAAATTTGGCAATCTAGAACAGTAAGGCAAACTGCAGTAAGAAAATTTGCATGTACAGCTGTAGCCTTTATTGATGGCGCCTGTCAGAGACTGGGGACTGTTTCATGCCTGTTTCATGATTTACATCTATGTAGGACGGGTATTTCTGTTCTAGAAAGACGCAGGAAGGCACTACCTAGAAAGCGTTAGGAATCATAAAACCAGGCTAGGATACTCAGAACTTGAGCAGGAGTTTTTCCTCGATTTAGGAATAAAGCCGGAAAGAAACTGGAAGAAACAGGCCGAGGTATTTATTATGGAAAAATATCCATCCCTGGACTAGAGTAGGACAGTTGACTAAGTTCCCCTCTTCCTGTTCCATAGCAGTTGCCTACTCCTAGTCCGGAAGGACAAAAAGTTAGAACAACTCTGATTAAGACCATTGTTGAGGAGTCGGAGGTTACCCTAGTTTCTAGCACCCTAATTTCTTACCATTTACGTTTGACATCCATAAACAGATAGTCATCAGCGGTAGTACATGTGGCATCTTGACTCGAAAAGCGACTAGAAACGCCAGTCTTTGTCTGTGGGTTGTGGAGCGCATAGTTAGCTATGCTAATGTTCGTTGCTAGGCAAATTCTGTTCAATCAGTCTAATCTAAATGCACTACTACCAAATTAGATAATTATTCATCTACGTAGTCCCCTGATTGTTAAATTTGTACTTACAGACATACGCCTACGTACATAAACTATGAAACTACGCACATAAAGTACTAAATACAACTACGTACAGTACATAAAGTATGAAACTGCGTACATAAAATACGAAATACAATACAACAACTACGTACATAAAGTATGAAACTGCGTACATAAAGTACGAAATGAAATACAACTACGTACATAAAGTATGAAACTGCGTACATAAAATACGAAATACAATACAACAACTACGTACATAAAGTACTAAATACAACTACGTACAGTACATAAAGTATGAAACTGCGTACATAAAATACGAAATACAATACAACAACTACGTACATAAAGTATGAAACTGCGTACATAAAGTACGAAATGAAATACAACTATGTACATAAAGTATGAAACTGCGTACATAAAATACGAAATACAGTACAACAACTACGTACATAAAGTAAGAAACTGCGTACATAAAGTACGAAATGAAATACAACTACGTACATAAAGTATGAAACTGCGTACATAAAGTACAAACAACTTACAGACATACAGTACATACGCACGCAGTCAGACGACATGGCCAACGTTTGCTTTCACTGTACAGGCCTAGGAAGGAACAAATCACACAACAAAGTCTACTCTGTCGGAGTTTTCCACTACAAGACCTGGGGCCGATTTCATAAAAGTTATGAGCTCATATTATGACAGATTTTCTATGATTCTATGAGAACACCGGTTTCATAAAGGTGAACTCATACTTTCATAAGTATGAGCTCATATCTCATAAATATGAGTAAAATCATCGAATTTATGAGGGCGCCTGTTTCATAAATGTTTTGCCTCATACTATGATTTTATGATTTATGACTGTGTGTTCCTAGCATTTTATGAGTGGGTAGGTGACTCATAAAATTTTGTTTTTCCAGTGTAAAGTTGTTCTATCTCAAAGAAATGCTCGAATAATGATTCGTCCAGCTACAGTGAGAAAAAACCAAGATGAGCGGCCAAGGAGAAAACGTGTCTTTCGACCCAGGATAACTTTCACATTATCCTGAAGAGCCTGCAAAGTTCAAGGAGTGTTTTCGGCTGTCGCAAGAAATTCTTAAAACCAGACATCGCCTGATCAACCAATTTCGGTAGTTGTACATGCTCTCATGCTGTACTGTACATGCTGCCTGTTTGAAGTTTGAACAAATTGTATCGGTTTCAGTTTTGTTAGTTCAAAGAAAGTTTTATAATGGAAGCAAATCGAACAAAAACAAACACGTTCAAATGCACACAAACAGTTATTGTGACTCGTAGAGCTGAAGAACACGAGCAGACATTGGTAGACACCCATAAATCCGTTTACGACTTGATGGTCCAGACCCGCGGACCTATGTATTTCTTCTTCCTTCCGAAAATTTCGAGCGTCAGCTAGTAGGTTTGGTTTCCTCCAGGAACTGGCCGCTTATTTTTTGTTCACACTGAAACAGCTAAATACGTAGTTTCTTATGTGAAGCGATGGCTAAATCGTACGAATACAAAGTGTACGTATGGGAATCAATCCACATCCATATCGAGGAAAAACCAATAGCCGATTTAAAAGGACAGGGAAATTTCAATTTCAAATTTGTTAAAGCCGATATTATTTCTCTTTTCCTACTTTTGCGAAAAGATTGTGGTCGTGCAGAAGCGTTCTACGTTTAAGTCTGTACGCACTATTGCACATACGTAACAGGTCATCGTCAAAGAAGGAGGGGTTTGGAGTTTGAGCCCGGGTGGCCCGGATGGTCTTTCTTCTGCTGAGCTCAAATTTCGGGACTAAAAGTCGCTGAAAAATCGGTTAAAAGCGTAAAGCAGGCTAAAAACCACTAGAAACCGCTCTAGATAATTTTACATTTTGGGCTCTAGATGGTTTTAAATGTAAGAAAACACTGAAATCTACCGAAAAAGACGAAAACTATCTAAACATCTAGGAGGTCTTGGGAATTTACCAGGCACCACAGATACATACGTAGTTGAGAATGTAGTAGTTTTTAGGACGGTTGTATTCCTGACATAAAGGGCCGTCGATATAAACTTGGCTATTCTCGGAGGGGTTAGGTTGGAGTACTTTCTATTGGGTTCTCTTATTTTTTACTCGTTTTTATTACAACACCTCCATCGAAATCGGAAGTGAACCCAACTCACAAAGCATCCCCTGCGTACACTACATACGACTGCAGAATAGTGAAAAACACTGCTTCAAACGTGTTTAGTTTCAGGTTTTATATCGTATTCTGGGAAAAGTTTTCATTATCTATCGCTAAAAAGTTTTCAGGCTAGAACCCCTGGCATATTTGTGTACCAATACGGGCAATTTTGCTGGGGCAGGGTTACCGAAAACCGATAAGGATAAAGAAAACAAATTCTACAAGCAAAAAAATTAAAAGATAGGTACCTGATGACGTTCGGCAACGGCATGGCTGGTGGGACAGTAGGGGAGGCCTCTAACAGGGTCTATTTCCTGATCACAGGATGTTTGTCCGATGTAATCATGCTCGTTAGAGGCAGTGTTTTGGGCTTGCGGATCAGTGGCTTCTTGGCCCAGTCCTTCTACTTTTACCAAAGCGGAGTCGAGGTATTTATTTGCAGCACAAGCTCGTCGACCTCTGCCAAATGCTTTTCCTTCCCTCTCGATGCTTTGAGTCGAAATTTTCGCCCAATACAACGGTTTTCTCTGCGTTCTTTTGCGACCAGACATTTTTTCTAAGATGCTACCAGAGTTTTCCACACGAATTCAAGGCCAAACTCATTTTTCTCTTCTTTTTTTATTTATTCTTCTTTTTGCGACTCATAAAATCACTCATAAAATCGGAATCATAAATATGAGTGCGCGCAAAACGTTGTGAAACCGACTTTATGAGGACTCATACTATGAGCTCATATTCTCATAACTCATAAAATCATAAATATGAACGTTTTATGAAATAGGCCCCTGGTCTTATAACTGGAAAATGCCCAAATTTAGGGTCACTTTTTGGCGCCCTTTTGAAGACCATGGTCTTATAACTGAAAAATGTTATTCGCTTCAAAAAGCGGATTTATGGCCAAACATTAAATTGATCTTGACGTACATAGATGGTTGTTCCTGCAATTCCTGACCATTTTAAGATTAATTTGTAAAACTTTCTTTGAAATTTTTCAACGAAATAGTGTTGAAGCATAGCAGAGTACTGTATTGTGTCGAAAACAAAAACCAGAATATCATGTTTTACATTCGAATGTACTTCTGCCCTTGTTTTCTAACGATAGACAGTTTTTGTTCACTTTAAAAACATTTACTTGCGTGTTAAAATTGGCCAATTTAACTAAGACCATGGTCTTTTAACTGGAAAATGGATGTCAATGAACTCAGTTTTCAGACCACCTATTAGAAGACCATGGTCCTATAAATGGAAAGAAAAACCTATTTAAAGACCATGGTCTTCTAACTATGGTGGTCTTATAAGCGGAAATCTCAGGTACTCACTTAATCAAATTCGATTTTTCATCATAACATTTTAAGTGCTGGCTCCGGGTAGAACTAATACGGATCCACTTCTGCGTTTTTGTTTACAGTTTATTTCAACATCTTTTTACAAAAGTTTGTAAACATCTGTTTATTGTAACATCTTTTTACAAAAGTTTGTAAACATCTGTTTATTGTACCATCCTTTTACAAAAGTTTGTAAACATCTGTTTATTGTAATATCTTTTTACAAAAGTATTTTCAGACGCCACAGGAAATCGTGAGGTGGCAAAATACGATTGTTGCCCAGAGCCGTACATTGCCTTGAGTTTTGGCTTTTCATTACAATCGCGCCCGATCGAGCATGTGCTTCCACTCTGCGTCGGTGCAATTTTGCTTTCATTCGCGATACTACTCATTTTTCTGCTTCCATCTGGATCGGACATGAAAATTGTGCTCGGTATGAACTGGTTTCTTAGAACTACGTACTTACTTAGTCTGTTATTATATAGGAATTGCCATTTTTTTGCTCTGATTTTACTAGCTCGAAGGGTGCCGGACACACGTTCAACAGTGCTTGGTAAATTTTGTTGAATTCTAACGAAATCAAGCGCAATAAATTTCTATATTCTAGCCTTTCAATTTTGGTCGGTATTGGTCTTGCTCCTCATCAGTCTTGTGTTCGCTACTCTCATCTTGAATCTGTTTAACCGATCCAATTATTCTCGGCCCATGTCACATACGGTAACAACAGTACAATAGCTACAGTATAATAGTTATTTTTACTTTGGTTGTTAACAGAGTCGGCGATTGTTTCTGCAAACGTTGCCTCGTTTGCTTTGGATGGAAACGGCTGCCCCTCCATCTTTTGCCGAGACTGATGCGCAGAAAGAATCAGCAGCCCGAATACGAGAGACCAGCGCAGATTCGGACTGGAAATACGTTGCCAGGGTTCTGGACCGACTGTGTTTGGCTATTTTTGGCTTGGTTACAGTGGTTCTAGCAGTTGTCATTGCTGTAATGGTATAGAGCGTTGATTTTGTGTAATCAGTCATTTAGGCAAGCAACAAGCACAGGCCAGGCACTACCGGATTTGTTCTGTAACACATAAGAATAAAAAATATGCACGGATTAAGCATGTTTAGCAAGCCGCACAGCAAACAGTATATGATACGCAATGCATACATACACAGGCGTTTACACAAAAAAAACGTATCAGGATTAATAAATGTCATCCTGTTGGCAGTCCCGTTTAGTGTTCAAAATCCAAATAACAAGTTCCGGAAATCCATCCAAAACAATTTCGAGCTACGTACTAAATAGTTTTGCCTTTGGTAAAAATTCAGCAGAGAACACGTCAGAAAGACAAAAGTAAGACAAAAAGCACTGCTACAGCTTAACCGTAGGAAAACAGTCAGTGGCGTACCCAGGGGGTGTAGGGTGGGTACACCCCCTTTGTAGTGGAGGTAGGAAGAGAACGTCTGTCCAAAATAAGAGAAACTAATGTATGTACTAAACAAACAGTCTATTTTGTGTTCAGAATGCCTTTTATATATGCGTTTTTGAACACCAAATTTCAAAATTTTCTCGCCCAAGTCGGGCAGAAGTCCACCCAGGCCACTTTTAAACAACTAAAACTTGTAATTTCAGTCAATTTAAGCTCGGAGTGCTTGTTAATCGCGTTTCGTCGGCCCATCCTGATTGCCTCGCATGTGGCCCGTCTGGGTTATTGCTGGAGTGAATCTGGTGTACATGTGCGTTGTATAAAGTTTATTTATTTAGTTTCTTAAGGCAAATTTTGCTAAATTTTCTTACTCTGTTTGGGCAGCGGCCCAACCAGGCACTTTCAAAACTTTACATCTCACCTTTCCGAAATCCTGGATACACCACTGAAAAGAGTGGTAAACTCTTTTTGAAATCACCATTTAGGAGAACGTTATGTAACCATATTTGTCTAAGTAACACTACCTGGATTGTGTTCTTCTGACAAAGAGACAAGGAAAAGCAGAACACACAGGCTTTGTGGTCTAACTTAGTACGCTACGCACTTTGTCTAGTCAGCGTTCGCTCCTCTATTTTTTCTGTGTGCCTTCAGTTCAGGAGAGTGGCACTGTGTTCAACTCTAGGCGTGTTGAGTGGCTCGTCTTGCTTCCATTCATCCGTAGTTGGGTCGTACACTTCCACCGTGCTTTGCGCCTTGATATTTCCCAAATGATCTTCATTTGCGTTCCATCCAGCCAACACATACAGCTTACCGGCATAGCTGACCATCCTAACGAAGTGTCTTGCTCGATTCATAGAAGCCACCATAGACCAAACGTTCAAACTGGGGTCGTATTTTTCACAAGAACTCAACGTGACATCGGACCCGATGTAACCCCCACACGCGTACAGATAGCCTCCTACACTGGCCACCCCCATGCCCTCTCTGGCTCTCAGTAATCCAGCTCTCTGCTCCCAAGCATCGATATCCGGCTTGTATCTCTGTACCTCTGACAGGAAAACACCTGCAGTATCGAACCCTCCAATGCTGTAGATGAATCCGTCCAGTACAGTCATTCCTTGACGTCTGCGAGCGGGGGTCAACTGAGCCATCGGCTGCCAGGCAAACTGGTTTGAGCCGGCGTCTCGACAAAGTTTGCTGCAAGTGGTGACTGACTCGGTCAAAGTATTGGTGTGGCCTCCCAGACAAAAGTACAGACAGTTTCCCAGTCTGGCTGAGCCCCCCTCTATACTGGTGCCTCCGGGAATGGAGGGACCACTGGTGAATGTGCCGTTGGTCAGGTTGAGAAAGTCCACATCGGCTGTTGCTGAGCCGTCTTTGCTGCCCCCGACTATAGCCACTACGTCAGGTGCAAAGAAGGCTGTCTGGTGATCGTGGCGAGTCCAGGGCAGACGTGTAGTCAAGTTTCTGCTGGTGCCAGTTTGAGTGGAGAACACTTCTAGTAGGTGTGGGTCGTGCCACCTGCTGGTGCCGAGCAGCAGAATTTGACCTGACAAGAATATTCGGAAATCAGTAACCTTTCCGGTTGAGGGTGGATGACAAAAACCTATTGAATATTGCTGTACTAAATGTTGAAATCATACATGTATTAGGATTAGGAAGGGATTTAGGGGGTTACTCCCGACCCCAACAACAACAAGCACTACTTCATCACTAACAAGCTGGCTCATAAATCATAAACTTTTAGCTCAAAATCCGCTTAAAAAGCCTTTGGAAATCGAATTTTTCATTCCACTGCTGATGTTTAAGAGGAATCGGTGCTTTTAGAAACTCTTTTTGTCATTTTTTTGCTTGTTTTTAGCTCTAAAACGCTATTTGGAAGCTTGAAATAGCCTCCTTACTGAAATAACCTGCGAAAAGCGCATTTCCAGGTTCTGGAGCTTTTTGAAACTTTGAACCCCACTCTGGGCAAAACCTGCTTCGACCTCCTACTGACGGACCCCCTGACCCCTCCCCCAGACCGGCTTCGACCTGTACATGTATGGCTAAAATGTATGTACTACAGTCAGGCACTTATCGCCGTTTATGGTACTGACACCACATATGGTGCCGGTACCATAAACGGCGTTAGGTGCCTGACTGTACTAAAACTGTTAAATTTAACACAGAGAATGACGATATTTTCTTGAAGGATTTTAAAAAACTTTCACGCTTTGGTTCTATGAGGCCTGTTCAAGTTGCACCCATGCCACTTGTACTGAGAAGCTTATGAAAAGATTGTACTTACCGTGACTGCAAGACAGATGTAGCAAGAGAGAGATGCAGTTGCAGCGTCTGCTCAAGTCAGTGGCGCATTGGGCGCCACCGGGACAATCTTCATCTGTCTCGCATTGGCCGTAATCTAAATTATTCGAACTTCTGCAATTACGTATCTTTTAGATTAATTCGTTCACAGTTTGTCTTCAGGTAGAGTTGGTAGCCGGCGGCCGTCTGCGTCTGTAGCGGAGTCATTTGTTTGTGCATTCGACAGTCGCCGCTGGAGTTTTGGTATGCAAATCCGAAGCAAGACAGCTGATCTTTGCAGGCCTCCGCGCAACTCAACACGTGGCTCTGCACTTCCGATCTAAGCAGATCTGAAGAATTGGCCTCACGACGGTTTGTGGCAACCCGAGTGTAATGCTGACTGCGAGCTAAAAGTAAGCTCACATGTAAATAGTTATTTATTGCTGCACAAACAGTTCTATACTTCTACTCTACGCACATAAGCTGTGTAGGTATTGTGAGTCTGATTTTGGACTAGAGCACGGATATGAGGTGTGTTTTTTGCCGGTGTTTTTTTCGGAAAAAAACTGGTTTTTTTCAAAGGGGTCGGAAAAAACATAAATCACGGAAAAACTCAAGCTAAAATAGCTAATTTATGTTATTTTTCGGTTAAAAAATTTACTTTTGGGATGTACAGGGTGTCCCAAAAAAATGACAACATTTCTTTTTGCTGCCATTTTCGCAATTTTTGACCAAATTGTCTGAAATTTGAAACATAAGTGCCAAAAAAGTGGGAATTTTATGTGTTAAAATTTGGTGCATCAGGATTGACCCAGTCCTGAGAAATTCAACAATATATAAAATTGAGAAATTTCAATTAAATGTACATAGAAACAGCATCAAAAATGGAAACGTTTCTTTTTGCTGTATCTTCTTTAATTTTTGTCGGAATTGGATGAAATTTTGAATATATGCGCAGAATAACGGGTTCGTTTGTAGGTCAAAAGTTGGCGCATGAACCCAGCCCAGCTCTTGACATAAAAAATTCCTATCACTATACAACGACAACATTGATTTTTGCGCCCCTTAGCTGTAATGAAGCTCCTGTAAGCGTAATTCAGTCTCTCACCCCAAACATTCTAAGATATGTTTATGATGCTTATGGGAAACGGTTGCAGTAGTGTATTAACTGAAACGGAGATCATCCGGATGGTGTTCTTAATCCTTAGTTCTCAGAGTTTGCACGTTCTTCATTTTGCTGCAGTAAAAACGCTGATTTTCTTTAGTTTCCAAGTGCTGGCGATATGGATTGATTAATGCCAGAACTTTTTACCTACACAATATCTGCGCATATATTCAAAATTTCAACCAATTCCGACAAAAATTAAAGAAGATACAGCAAAGAGAAAAGTTTCCGTTTTTGATGCTGTTTCTACATTTAATTGAAATTTCTCATTTTTATATATTGTTGAATTTCTCAGGATTGGGTCACTCCTGATGCACCAAACTTTAACACATAAAATTCCCACTTTTTTGGCACTTACGTTTCAAATTTCAGACAATTTGGTCAAAATTTGCGAAAATGGCAGCCAAAAGAAATGTTGTCATTTTTTTTGGGACACCCTGTATAATAGGACTGGCTCAAAACTGTTAGAAAAACAACAGAAACTACCAAATTTGGCAATCTAAAACAATAAGGCAAACTGCAGTAAGAAAATTTGCGTGTAGCCTTTATTGATGGAGCCTGTCAGGGACTGGGGACTGTTTCATGCCTGTTTCATGATTTACATCTATGTAGGACGGGTATTTCTGTTCTAGAAAGACGCAGGAAGGCACTACCTAGAAAGCGTTAGGAATCATAAAACCAGGCTAGGATACTCAGAACTTGAGCAGGAGTTTTTCCTCGATTTAGGAATAAAGCCGGAAAGAAACTGGAAGAAACAGGCCGAGGTTATTTATTATGGAAAAATATCCATCCCTGGACTAGAGTAGGACAGTTGACTAAGTTCCCCTCTTCCTGTTCCATAGCAGTTGGCTACTCCTAGTCCGAAAGGACAAAAAGTTAGAACAACTCTGATTAAGACCATTGTTGAGGAGTCGAGTTGGAGGTTACCCTAGTTTCTAGCCCCCTAATTTCTTACCATTTATGTTTGACATCCATAAACAGATAGTCATCAGCGGTAATACATGTGGCATCTTGACTCGAAAAGCGACTAGAAACGCCAGTCTTTGTCTGTGGGTTGTGGAGCGCATAGTTAGCTATGCTAATGTTCGTTGCTAGGCAAATTCTGTTCAATCAGTCTAATCTAAATGCACTACTACCAAATTAGATAATTATTCATCTACGTTAGTCCCCTGATTGTTAAATTTGTACTTACAGACATACGCCTACGTACATAAACTATGAAGTAAGTACTATACATAAATACATAAAGTACTAAATACAACTACGTACAGTACATAAAGTATGAAACTGCGTACATAAAATACGAAATACAATACAACAACTACGTACATAAAGTATGAAACTGCGTACATAAAGTACGAAATGAAATACAACTACGTACATAAAGTATGAAACTGCGTACATAAAATACGAAATACAATACAACAACTACGTACATAAAGTATGAAACTGCTTACATAAAGTACGAAATGAAATACAACTACGTACATAAAGTATGAAACTGCGTACATAAAATACGAAATACAACAACTACGTACATAAAGTATGAAACTGCGTACATAAAGTACAAACAACTTACAGACATACAGTACATACGCACGCAGTCAGACGACATGGCCAACGTTTGCTTTCACTGTACAGCCTAGGAAGGAACAAATCACACAACACAGTCTGCTGTCTACAGTAGAGTGGCACTATGGTGGATCCTTGGCATGTTCAATGGTTCATCTTGCTCCCATTGATCTGTAGTTGAGTTGTACACTTCAACAGTACTTTGAGCCGTGATATTGCCTCCATAGTATTCATGCACATTCCATCCAGCCAACACATACAGTTTGTCTGCATAGCTGACCATCCTAACGAAGTGTCTTGCTCGATTCATAGAAGCCACTGTAGTCCAGGCGTTCAAAATGGGGTCGTATTTTTCACAAGAACTCAATGAGACACCGATGTAACCCCCACACGCGTACAGATAGCCTCCAACACTGGCCACCCCCATGCCCTCTCTGGCTCTCAGTAATCCAGCTCTCTGCTCCCAAGCATCGGTATCCGGCTTGTATCTCTGTACCTCTGACAGGAAAACACCTGCAGTATCGAACCCTCCAATGCTGTAGATGAATCCGTCCAGTACAGCCATTCCTTGACGTCTGCGAGCGGGGGTCAACTGAGCCATCGGCTGCCAGGCAAACTGGTTTGAGCCGGCGTCTCGACAAAGTTTGCTGCAAGTGGTGACTGACTCGGTCAAGGTATTAGTGTGGCCTCCCAGACAAAAGTACAGACAGTTTCCCAGTCTGGCTGAGCCCCCATCTATACTGGTGCCTCCGGGAATAGGGGGACCACTGGCGAATGTGCCGCTGGTCAGGTTGAGCAAGTCAACATCGGCTGTTGGTGAGGCATCTTTGCTTCCTCCGACTAGAGCCACTATGTCAGGAGGAAAAAAGGCGGCTTGGTGTATGTCTCTGGTCCAGGGCAGACGTGTAGTCAAGTTTCTGCTGGTGCCAGTTTGAGTGGAGAACACTTCTAGTAGGTGTGGATCGTTGTCGGCTTGCCAACTGCTGGTGCCGAGCAGCAGAATTTGACCTGACAAGAAAACATGCAAATCAGCAGCGTTTCCGGAGAGGCTGAGATAGGAGGACTGAAACCCATGCATGTAACGGGGGTCTGGGGGGGTCTGCCCCCACGCGACTTAGACCAGACCCCCCGGATGGGGACCTCCCAGACGATTTTCGCGACCCCCCCTCCGATTTTTCTGGCAAGTAATTTTTTGAGCAAATTTTTGCGATTTTTCACAATTTCAGACACAAAAATTTCCAAAATCGCCTGCAAAACAGCACTTTTCAGCTGTATTTCAGCCCAAATTAGCGATTTTTGGCGATTTTTAGCCAAAAAATCGCGATTTTTTTATTTTTGAGCGCTTTTTAGTGCCCAACCCCCCTCCCAAAATTTTGGCTCAGATCCCCCCGCCGGCGCCAGACCCGCCAACCCCCCTCCCCCTTCGGCGGATGACCTGTTACATGTATGCTAAAACCTGTAGATTTTATAAAACTTTTAGTTTTGCACTTTTTCAACTTTTCTCGCCGTGGTTGGACTTTGGTTCCCCAGCAGGCCTTTTAAAAATTATAGCATCCCACTTTACAAAACGTTGGGTACTGAGCAATTGGAAAGAGTGCCCATATTTACCGAGACTGCAAGATTCATCCAGCAACTGAGAGATGCAATTACAGCGTCTGCTCAAGTCAGTGGCGCACTGGGCGCCAGTCGGACATTCTTGGTCTGTCTCGCATTGGCCATAATCTAAATCATTCGAAAATTGGCAATTATTTTTGGAAAGAATTAGTTCACAGTTGGTCTTCAGGTAGAGTTGGTAGCCAGCGGCTGGCTGAGACTGAGAGTGCAGCTGAGTGATTTGTTTGTGCATTCGACAGTCGCCGCTGGATTTATGGTATGCAAATCCGAAGCAAGAGAGCTGATCTTTGCAGGCCTCCGCGCAACTCAACGCGTGGCTCTGTTTTTCCGAGCTAAGCAGGTCTGCAGAATTCGCTTCTCGACGATCGGTTGCTACGCGCTTGTAGTGCTGAGTGCGACCTGTAATGTAGAAGAATCAACAAACCTACGTTCGTCGAATGTACATATAGAAAAGTGATGTCAAAAATTTTGCGGAAAACTGCGTCGGCAGTTGAAAAGTGCTGCTAGAACAGTTGTTTGTGGCTGAAACGAAAGAGGGTCTACGTTTTGTTTGGCCCTGATTGGCATGAAATTGATTCATTACTCCAGTCAAATTAGCAATAATTCCACATTTAACCTCTATTAAAAATCCTCCACGTGCAGTCAATCATTTGTATGTTAGACCTACTGTATGTTTTTGAAAACGCAATAGCCGATAATTTCGTTAAGGTCAACTATCAACTTCTAAAAATAATACATATATTTTTTACATACACATATATGTATTCTCCACAATACTATTTAGAGAGGTAATTTTACATAGTGGTTGTGAACAGAACCACGCCTTAGGGTAAATTTGACAGTTTTAGTACATTTTGATTTTAGTATAGTCCTGATTTTTGTTCTTATCATTTTGGCCGACATTTTCTTCCTACCACCGCTGGAAAGGGGTGTATCTTTATACACTTCTGGGTACGGGTTGGCTATTGAATTGACCCCAGAGCCTCAAACCCATCTTCTGTTTTGTTTGGACTTTGTTTAGTTGCCTCTAACAAATTCAAATGTTTCGCATTTATCTTTGAAACTTCAACAGATTGTTCTATGTCAAATTGTTACCTTTTACGTTTGACAAATCCACACAACAGATCAGAAGTGACAGTACCAATCGCATTAGTCGGATGGCTGTTGACTAATTGTTAGACTCGATTGTATCCACCAACGTTACATTTGGTTGTTAGGCATGTGTTCGAACTACTTAAAAATGCAGCAATGGCGTGTCAATTAACTAATTTGTTTATCTCAGTGAAACATACGATAACAAGGTCAACTGACCAAAAAACCAAAACAAAACTGCAATGCTATTTGCACGATCACAATTCATTGACAAACAGCATTGAACAATTGCATTTACCTCTGTTTTATTGCATTTGACTGAAAAAGACGAGGAAAAGAAGTTTCCATGGGGCTATTTTCGGTTTCATTGTGGAGGGCCAAAAGGTGCCAAAACCTAAAACAAGTATTTACGAAGAAACCCGGTACATAAGCGTGAAAGAAAGGTTGCTTAGTGAAACTAAAAGGCGCATGAAATGTTCCGCATTTAGTTATAAAAGTATGACAAAAAATCAGCTGTCTAATTACGTTTTGAGGCCGTCCATTTTTTGCGCTCAGTTTCAGTCAGCGTGCCTATATATTTTAAACTTGGCTTAGCTCTGTTACAAAGAGAAGCAGCAGGTGCCGCGGGAGGGCGCCTTTTTGTTCCAGACCCTCAGCTGCCAAAAACTGGCAGCACCTGCGCCTTCGGGGTTGGCACTTGCTCCAAGCACTTGCTACTTCGAGGCCCGGCCTGTAGTAATATAGTGGTGGCACCTTCTAGAACTACTTTACAACCCTCCTCTGGTATCCATAAACTTCTATAACCAACTACTACTATGTCGTCCGAGCCATGTATTGAAGAAAATGTCTTCCCTTTCCTAGACCTTCCCGGGCTTCTGCAACATAGCGTGCTGAACCTCATAACCGATCTGAGAGAAAAGTTCCGTCTCCGACTGATCTGTCGCAGTTTCCGCGATTTGCTCGACTCTAAGGAGTGCTGGCGCAGTTCCAATTGGCTGAGTATCGAGAAGAAACAGTTCTACAGTCACTACGTGGTCAACGGACTGAAAGTCTTTGAGCACAAGATAAGCCAGGCGGTCGGAGATCTGTGTCAGCGAATTGTAATTCAAGATTTGACGCTCGACGCTACGGCTGAAGTGCCCATCAGCCCGGAGGCAATGGTGCGCATTATCCACGAACTGCACCGAGTCGAAAATCGAGCCAAATTGCAACGTCTGCAGCTGCTAAATTCTACCATGCCTATGATTCTTCCGTCGTTCATCGCCTTTTCGCCTAGTCTGCGCTCGGTTACCTTCATGCGAAACTCCACCCCTTTGCTCCACGATCAATCAGTGGCGTTCTGGTACGTGATTGGTCACTCCGATCTGCTGAGCGAGTTTTGCTACGTAGGGGCGGGTCATCAGGACATGGAAACCCACAGATTGAGAGACGCGCTAATGCACAAACCGCTCACTAAACTGCACCTAGAATCGATCAGTCATTTGTACACGGAAACGGTAATGGACCTGTGCGAAAGTTTTCCCACTGCTCTCAAAAAATTAACCATCCTTCGCTGTCCAAATGTGGCAGTGCCGAAATTGGTGCGTCATTTGAGTGCCAAAATGCGCGCCAATTTGGAAAGTTTGCAAGTGTCGTTTCCAGATGGTGAAGCGGCCGAAAGATTTTCGCTTTTAATGCTGCATTTTGTGCCAAATTTGAAGCGCTGCACTATTGCCAGAGAGGGCGATTTAGAATTTTATTCGATCGACGCTGCCGTTGCTGTTTTGGGACATTTATTGGCCTCTCTGCAAGACCACAACCCGCGCCTTTTGGTTGAAATTCGCAGCGAAAATAACTCGATGGTAGCGGTAAAACTGTTGGAAAGTGACTGGTGTGGTAGATTGGAGATTTTTAAAGATGAGCAAGAAGTGAAATGGTTTCTGGCAACCAGTGGACAGGCTCAGATTCTTTTCCCGGCCCATCAGCAATAGGTGAGAAATGTTTGATTGAAGATGTACTCCACAAAAAAATACAGTAGTAGCTTTGTTTTTAACCAATCCCTGCTTTGACGAAGAATAATGCATTTGTTTACTGTACGTATTAAATACCTTTGATTTATATTTCCGTTGCTGTGTCTTGTGATTTTTTATGGTGTGTAATTGAAAAGAATAAATACTTGTAGTACCCTGCTACAACATTTATTGGAAATACTTTGAAATTTCAGCAGAGTAGAGTAAAGCAGACCAAAGAAACCAATCCATTTACTTCATTTACTTTACATAAAAATCGATCGTTCTTTGGCCTTCACCCCATTTGTACTGTATGTACAGTATGCTACAGTATGCGTGCAGTGCAATAGGATTGAATCAGGGAGAGCGTATTGCAAAATTGTTGACCTTCCAATGTTATTACAGTATAAGGTTACATAGCAAAAGTGTTTAATCGATTAAGCTCCAATGTTCAGTACATACTAACAAGGAACATACGAACATACTCCAATTTTGATGCTAAAATTCGAACTCCTGCTGTTTGTGTCGGAAGATGGGAAGAAAACTAAACATAAGAGTATTCACACACTTCTAACTTTTCGAGTACGCAATGCAATCGCATGGCGGTGAAACCTATAGGAACGACTTGTCTTGTCATTCGGCACAACATACATAATGTATAATGTATACTGATTCGGTACCCCCAAATTAGCTGAAAGAGCATTGGAATAGGGCAATTTAGAAATTATATCTAACATACATGTAAACAGGTCATCCGCCGAAGGGGGGGATGGGGGTTGGGGGGTCTGGCGCCGGCCGGGGTGTCTGAGCCAAACTTTTGGGAGGGGGTTGGGCACTAAAAACCGCTCAAAAATCGAAAAAATCGCAATTTTTTGGCTAAAAATCGCCAAAAATCGCTAATTTGGGCTGAAATACAGTTAAAAAGTGCTGTTTCGCATGCGATTTTGGAAATTTTTGTGTCCGAAATTGTAAAAAATCGCAAAAATTTGCTCAAAAAATTTCTTGCCAGAAAAATCGGAAGGGGGGGCCGCGTCGTTGGCTCAGTGGGTAGCTTGCTGCCTCTGAGTCACGGCGGCCCCTGCATCCCTAGCGGTTGTAGTGGTTCATCCTCTCGGCGCGGCAAGTTTCTTGCTGCAAAGAGTTGGTCGTCGGCACGACGCTCCACCCAGGCCACCGAAAGCTGGTTACAGCGAGTAGGTAAAATGGGAACCGACTGGATCTGCCGTTGCACCGAAGCCGCTCCACAAAGCATGCCGCGTTGGGAAGAAGATCTACGATTCAGAAGCTGTCTGAGAAACCAACTATGCCGGGAGCCCTCTGGCATATGGGGCACCGGCGGCCGTCGGGAGCTGTCAGCATCATGGCATCGACACGCCGCCCGCCCTCCTGGTGACCGGCACCCAGCAGCATGGCTAGGAGTGGCTGGCAGTGAAAGAAGGGCAACGTCCGAGATGACGAATCACGGGGAAGCGAAATGGACCTCGAGTCTGATCGCAGGCCGTAAGGCCCCCCGCACATCGGATCGGATCGGAATCGGAAGGAGGGTCGGGAAAATCGTCTCGAGGGGGTCTCATCCGGGTCTGGCCTAAGTCGGGTTGGGGGCAGACCCCCAGACCCCCCTGTTACATGTATGATATCTAATCTAAATACGATTTTTCTTATAAAACTGGTAAAATTGCGATTTTAAGATTTTCGATTTCTAAAAATACTGTGAGCAAGGTTGCTATGTATGTAGAGTTTATATATTATCGTTATAGTACATTGCTATATAGCGCATGAACCCAGCGCAGATCTTGACATAAAAATTTCCGATCGCGATACAAGAAACAACAACATTGATTTTCACTGTAATGAGTCTCCTGTAAGCGTAATTCAGTCTGTCACTCCAAGCAAGCTCAGAAATGGTTATGATGCTTATGTGAAACGGTTGCAGCAGTGTATTGACTCAAACGGAGGTCATCTGGATGGTGTTCTTATTCCTTAGTTCTCAGAGTTTGCACATTCTATATTTTGCTGCAGTTTAACGCTGCTTTTCTTTAGTTTTCAAGTAGTAGCGATATGGACTGATTAATGCCAGAACTTTTGACATACAAAAATCTGCGCATATATTCAAAATTTGATTCAAATCCGACAAAGTTTTACAGCAAAAAGAAAAGTTTCCGTTTTTGATGCTGTTGCTATATTTAATTGAAATTTCTCAATTTTATACATTGTTGAATTTCTCAGGATTGGGTAAATACTGACGCACCAAACTTTTACACATAAAATTTCCACTATTTTGGCACTTATGTTTCAAATTTCAGACAATTTGGTCAAAATTTGAGAAAATAGCAGCAAAAAGAAATGTTGTAATTTTTTGCGATGTACGTCTACGTACAGTAAGTTGACATAACATTGCGAAATCTAATTTGCAACAAGGTCTGTGTGGTTCAACAGGCTTTCTGCAGTATACGTACACAAAGAAGAGTACTCGTTTTTACTTTCCTTGTCTGCGTTTTTTGTTGCCGCGTGCAGCTAAACAAAAGCCAGAAGAAATGCGTAGGAATAGTCAGGTGATTATTAACAGTCTGAATAGTGCAAGTACGTGACACTCACATGACCGACGGGCTAATTAATTCCCCATGATGCCAATTAATTAGTCAAGAATGGCTTCAAAAGCTCCATGAAGAATCAGAATTAGCTCAGTCAAATAACTGTACTCGGCTATATAAATCGGCTCAGATAGGCAAGCACGACCGTTTAAGAAAATTTTATCAAATCTCCATTTGGTCAGTCAGCCATCTTACCTAAACTGGTCAAGATCGGTATGTTTAGTTGCATGTACAGTTAATAAAATTAAAATGATGTTTTGTAGATATGCCTAACCGCCTAGCAGTACTGATTCTACTGATAATAATGGTCGAGTTTTCACACCAATGGCGACCACTGCCACACCGAAGCGCGGCAAGCAAATACCGTAGACGACCTACCGTACGACGCAGTCTAGTGCTGGCTCTACTGCAGAAGAATCGTCAACTCAGACTCAAAGACTCTTCGCTACTGGAATTGCTGTTCAAAAGTTTGTGGCAGTGAACCAAACTGCTTATATCGATTTATTAATACGCATTGCTAATTGATCCTAATTAAAATATGAACAATCTAATTGCATAGTTAATCGCCGCTCTCAATGAACGACTCCCAATTGGAGATGCGTTGTTTGGCCTCCTCTGCAGTTTCTTTAATCCGGTAAGAACTCTTGCCGTCCCACAGTTCGGCCCGGACCTGCCGCCCGTTAAAGATACGGTAGTTCATCATCGTCACGCAATCATCGGACTCGGTCGCTGACTCGTACGAGACCGAGGCCACGCCCTCGGGGTTGTTCTACAACCAATGATAAGCACACACTGACCGACGAATAAGAGCGAGCTTACGTCGTAGAGTACCACCTTCTTCAGGTTTCCGTATTTGGCACACTCGGTCCTCAGCTCTGCCTGCAGGTCCAGCAGTCGCGCGGCGTTTTTCTAAAAAGGTTCTTTAGATTAAGTATGCTTTTAAGACATGTGGGATAAGAAAGATAATGAAGTGGTTGATTAAAAAACGAACGGTGCCGGACTTGTTGAAGTCCGAAGGTTGTGATCTAGGCAGCATTGCTAATAGAGGCTGGAAGAAAAAGTGAACGCACAGCGAACTCCTCCAGGGTGAAGAGGTTCTTCAGAATCACAGTGCAGTCTGACTTCGGCCGCTCTCCACGCAGTTTCTCTGGTCGCCAGTCCAGCAGACTAAAACACTAACAATTACACTTGCGTGGCGCCTGCCGTCGAGGGGGGGGGGGTGGATGACCGTGGGGAGGTATTGGCCGGCGAGGGCGGTTAACCCCCTACCCCGACCCATGTATGCAGGAGCACCAGTTCAAGTTTTACGGGCACAACGGTGTCGGTTGCGTGACTGAGTGTGTGAGTGAGGCAGTACCGTTCCTGCTGTTCCTTGACTCGCTTTTTCTGCTTGGCAGTGAGTCTGCGTTTCTTCTTCGAAGGGTCGTAGTCTCCTTTCTGCTCGAACTGCGCCAGCTGCACGTTTATCTTGAACCCGCGAATGTCGGCGCCGTCCAGTATCTGCAAGGCCAACTCCACCGACTCCCGCTGAAACAGAACACTCTCTCTCTCTACACAACCAGACACTATGAAACAGAAACAGTCACCTTTATGTAGCAGCAGAGACCGTCTCCCTTTACACTGCCGTCTTTGTTTAGGTATATTTTGAGCTTCAGTTTGTTCTTCACCGGGTCCATGGCTATCAGACCGCACTTGCTCATGAATTCCTGAAGCTCTCTACGAAGTAAACCAACGTACTGCAGTGTGCAAAACTACCAACTAACATAGTCTGACACTTAACGCCGTTTATGGTACCGGCACCATTATATGGTACGAAATTTGAAGGGAGCGGTCCATTATGCTACCAGTGCCAACGTGCCAACGTAGGGTACTATTATGGTAACACCACCACAGTCCCGGAACGTGTGGTACCATATGCTACCGGCATATATGTAACAGATCATCCGCCGAAGGGGGCTCTGGGCCCAAATTTTGGGAGGGTGTTGAGCACTGAGAAACGCTCAAAAATTGATAATATCGCAATTTTTCTGCTAAAAATCGTCAAAAACCGCTAATTTGGGCTGAAATACAGCTAGTGTTGTTTTATAGGCGATTTTGGCAATTTTTGTATCTGAAATTGCAAAAAATCACAAACATTTGCTCAAAAAATTTCTTGCAAGAAAAATCGGAGGGGTCGGAAAAATCGTCTCGGGGTAGGGGTGCACATCCGGGGGTCTGGCCTAAGTCGAGTGGGGGCAGACCCCGACCCCTATTACATGTCTGGTTACCGGCATACATGGGCCGGGGGGTCTGGGGAGCCGTTCATTTGGGCGTGCACGTTTGGGCGTGTCTCGTTTGGGCGGGCACACTTGGGCGTGTCTCATTTTGGCGTGGATTCATTTGGGCGTGCATTCATTTGGGCGTCTGTCAAAATTTTTTATAGAAAATGTAGGAAACTATGTAGGCCTCAAAGCAATCCCACTGTCTATCTTGTTTGTGGCCAATCTACCAAAAACAAACCATATAGTGTTGGCCAAAAAAGACCGCCTGGCCATTTTTCGAGTTTTCGGAATAATTTCAAGTGACCGCCATTCCATCAAGTTTTCAACCGAATGAAAAGATTTTTTGGCATGATTATTATTTTTTGTTAAGAGTTTGTTTTGGCCAACTCCTAGCCTGCTAGCCTTCTGTAGCCTGGAGTTATGCCGTTCCGAAATGAACTGAACCGAATTTTCAGACGTCAGTTTTTAACATAAATATCTCACGAACCGTTCGTTCATTGGATCTTTCCCAAATGTTGCAGGTTGACCAATTCTTATATGGGCTTAAAAACCTGAAGAGCTCAGCTTTGTAGCACAACCATTTAAAATCTGGCGGATTTTTAGTTTCAGTCAAGGTGAAAAATCAGCATACAAATCAAATTAGCATAAAAAATGAGGGTGTTATGCCTAGCACAGAGAGCAGGGTTATACGAACTAGTGGGGTCGTGGATTTCAATGGCCTCAACCAAGACAACGCACTGAACACCTAAATCAGGCACGTAAAACCCTGCTCTATGTTAAAAGGCCAGGCGGTCTTATTTATGGCCAACACTGTACATATAGAAGAGGCCACCCCTCCCATGAGTCGGGACTTGACTTCCATGCAGTGGAGGGGGGAAGTAAGGCAGGCTTGGCTTGCCTTGCAAGTCAAAGCTGCTTTACTACTAACGCGGACTCATCTGCTTTCGGCTAACCAATTATTACTATCTCTTTCTACCAAAATTACTATATCTCTCTATTCATCTTACTATTTGTATTTGATCAAATCCAATCCGGGACGTGCCTCTTGAGGTAGTTGGTGTGCAGTTCCCATCTGCATTAACGTCCCAGCATCCTCGCAAGGGTCGCAAGACTCTTTCAACATTCGCATCATTGATGTATGGTATAGAGTGCTGAAGATCTGGTGGCCACACTTGCCTTATCTCCCCTCCTGACTATGTGTGCATTTTTGCACCCAGCTCATTTTCTCTTATACTGATGCATTTCTTTCTGCATTTTCTCATCTATTATAATTCCCAAGTCTCTGTCACCGAAAGGTTGAGCTGCTTTCTTCACTCAACGACTGGTTCACTGATGTGGCTTTGCTCCCACTCGTTCACCTGCCTGATCGGCACCTTCCCAACTTATTGGCTATAACAGTCAGGCACTTAACGCCGTTTATGGTACCGACACCATATAAGGTGCCGGTACCATATATGGTACCGGTACCGTAGGTAGTGGTACCATATATGGTACCGGCACCATATATGGTACCGTCACCATATATGGTACCGGTACCATGTATGGTGCCCCCACGTTCGGCGACTGTGGTGGTACCATATATGGTGCCGGTACCATATATGGTACCCCCACCCATGGCCATGGGTGCCGGTACCATATATGGTACGAAATCTGAACGGAGTGGTACCATATATGGTACCGGTACCGGAAAAACGCGAAGGTGGGGGTACCATATATGGTGCCGGTACCATATATGGTACCACCACAGACCTCGAACGTGGGGGTACCATATATGGTGCCGGTACCATATATGGTACCACCACAGGCCCCAAAGGTGGGGGTACCATATATGGTGCCGGTACCATATATGGTGACGGTACCATATATGGTGCCGGTACCATATATGGTACCACTACCTACGGTACCGGTACCATATATGGTACCGGCACCTTATATGGTGTCAGTACCATAAACGGCGTTAAGTGCCTGACTGTATAACGCTTTTCAGCCCCTCGCGTCTCCCTATTGCTGATGGTCTGGTTCCATTCATCAACCTGGACTACCACTCTGTGTCCTCTACTGCCGTCGATGAAGAGCTTATGGAAGTCTTAGCTAGTCAAGATCTTCTTCCAAGTCACCTTACCTCTGATGCCTTACTCTACCCACCTCTACTACTCTCCCCCCTTATCAAGATGTCCCAAACATCTTGTGTTAGGTAACGCCCCGCCCCACTCTGCCATACAAAAAGGTGCGACTGTTGGCCTGATATCAACAGCTAATCGCTGATGGCCAGAGCGAGAAATTAAACAAACAAACAAACAAGAAGAGGCCAATGCTGACTACCATAATTTTCTCTGCTTTCCGCCCATAGGCAAAGTATGCAGCAGTATAATTACATAATTAAGACAAACTCTGTCCCCCCTCCTACCAACCTTACCAGTAGAGTAGGCACCAGTCTGAGCCTTGAGCGCTAGTTGTTGCCGTGTATATCTGGAGCAAATGAGAATAAACTTTTCGAGATTTCTTCCATTTTTTACTAAAAATTTTCAACAGACGCCCAAATGAATGCACGCCCAAATGAATCCACGCCCAAATGAAACCACGCCCAACTGTGCACGCCCAAATGAACCCAACCCGGGGATCTGGGGGGTTTGCCCACCCCCAACTTGGGCTCGACCCCCCAAACGACCCCACCCACCCACCTGAAGCCAACTTTTGTTCCTGACCCCACCCACCAAAATCGCCGCGACCCCCCCAAACCGGCAGGCCCACCCCCAAATTTTCGGATTTTGACTACCCCCAACCAATTTTTTCCGGCCCATGTATGGTTACCGGTACCATAACATGGTATGGTACCATATATTATATGGTAAAATTAGCCTTGGTGCGGTACCGGTATAATAAACGGCGTCTAACTGTCTGACTGTAAGTGGAGTGAATGAGAGGGCACACGCAACTGCAGACCGTCGAAAACACTTATGATGTTTCAATTTGGCTATAAGCATGCACCTAATTGGTTCCATACATGGGCCAAAGCGGTGCGGGGTTTCACCCTCGGTCGTTCGTTCATACCCCTAGCGCCACCGTCCCTCCCGATGGGAGAAAATAGTAAAAAAAGTAAATTGTTCGCCTAAACGGGAATTTCAAAATGGATTGTACAGTGAACGTGAACGTACCTTAAATTCGTCCTCAGTTACATCGTCAGGCAAGCCCTGCACATAAACATTGGTATTGTGATCATCCTCTATATCGAACCACTCTAGAACAACCAATCAACTGTGCACAAATTAAAAGAACAAAAACAGAAGAGTGTCTACTGCGTTCCTTCTCCTTATCGGCCAGCAACTTTCGCTTCTCCTTCTTCTTCTCTCTCAAGTACTTCTTCCGTTGCTCCGTAGTCATTGCCGCCAGTTTCTGTTTCTCCTCTTGCTTTGCAGCTTCGCTTTCAGACAGTTTCTGGTTGGAGGTTGAGGGCTGAGAGGGCAGCAGATGGGGGTCGTGGCTGACTCCATAGTTGGCCTGGTACTGGGCCAGGAAGTCTTCATCAATTAGCGGAAACCAGCCGCCGCGTGTCGACTCCCACTCATAAATCATACCGTCGTTCGGGTCTCGGTACTGTTGCTGACGTAATCTGAAATACAGCCTTCGTCCTACGAAGCGTACTAAAAGTGCTGGAAAATGTACAGCTAAACAAGACTGTTTTACAGACAATTTGAGCAGTCTGAAATTGGAAAAAAATTGGGAGAGCAAACCCCACTCGGGAGACGCCCAGTTCGCCGCGACCGGTTCGTCGCAGGAAATAATTTTTGAATTCGTTTAGCAAACGTACATATACTGTGGCAGCTTATAAATAAGAAGTTATTTTTAAAGATTAGTCTTGTAACTAACCGGTAAGACTACCCGGAAGCGCGGGACGGTCAACAGACAACAGAGCCTAATACGCCCCACGCTACCACCTGTGCAGCCAGTAACAGACAAGCCTGGCGCTGCAAGGTGGAGCGACGTCGGGAGCAGGACGTGCGCCCCGGGGGTTGTAGTCATGGGCTATAAGACGCGTCCAACTCCTCATTGGCTGATAAGACCACTGCCTCCGACGACCAGAGGTGGGTGAGAGGAGTGAGTGAGCGCGTTTAGAAGTTCAGCTGGCACACGCGCCACGTGCCAGCCTACTTGCCATCGACTCCTCTTTGCGACAAACACTAGTTGCGTCAAGGAGGTGAACGTCTGCAGTCGCCTCCCTACACACGCACACAGCAGTCGGTGGCCTAACCACTCGACCGACTGTTCTGGCGCAACAAAAATTTATACCCGCCCTATTAACCTCTCTCTAATAGTCTAGTCCAAATATTCATTTTCTTCAATTTTCATAGAATGGGGACGTTAATTGGCATTGTCTGTAAAAGTGGGGCAGATGTGTTCACATGGGGGTCGGCACCCAGGCACGTGGCATACCTCACGATGTACCTTTAGTATAGTTAACTTATCGCCCCAAACGGTTCTGCCCAGCGCGCCCTGGTTCGCCCACACGGACCCCCCGGAAGTTCGCCCAGCGGCGCATCCGAAAAATCGATCGAATTTAAACTGTACATTCAAGAGCTGGTAACTCTCTTCAGGATTGAGCTTTTTGGCTGAAATTTGCAGACAATTAAGGCATTGGTATAGACTACTTACTCTAACAATTTCATCGCTCTAGCTTCACCCAGTCCAATTTTGTGGTCCTCGATCTGAACCGCTGAAAATCGAGAAATTTTTACATCCCATTTTCAAATGCCTTGGAATTTTGCCGAGCACTTCATCCAGGCTCCGCACTTTAGGCGTCAATTAGCCCTTGCATGGGCTCTCCAAAACTGCTTTCAAACCCGTGGGAATCGTTTCGGTTCTCGAGCAGTGGCCGGTCAAATTTGGTCGAAAATCTGATTTTTTCCATGCATTTTACAGACGAGAATTATGCACTAAGTGCCATGAAAGTACATATAGGGTAATTTTTTGCGCTCAGTTCATTTCTCATGATTGTTTTATGATGTTCTATTGTGTATGTCGGTGGGTAGAGTAACCTGAAAACCCTTTTTACGGTTTGACAGTAGCCTGAAAACCCTTTTTGCGGCTGAAAGTAGCCTGAAAACCCTGTTTACGGCTTGAAAGTAGCCTGGAAACCCTTTTTACGGCTTGACAGTAGCCTGAAAACCCTTTTTACGGCTTAAAGTAGCCTGAAAACCCTGTTTACGGCTTGAAAGTAGCCTGAAAACCCTTTTTACGGCTGAAAGTAGCCTGAAAACCCTGTTTACGGCTTGAAAGTAGCCTGAAAACCCTGTTACGGCTTGAAAGTAACCTGAAAACCCTATTTATTTAGGATTTCTAAGTCTTACAAAAACCCTGTTTTGGGTTCCACAGTAGGCGAAAACCCAATTTTGTTCTGCAGAATATATTGTCTGGGCTAAAATTTTCTTTACTTCGGAATACAAAAGTGGGTTTTCAGGTACCCCAAAAATCCGCTGGGGGGGGGGGGGCTTTTGCCGAAAAATCGGGCTTGGGGGCGGCCCCCTTTTACCCCCCAACACATACATGTAACAGGGGGGTCTGGGGGGTCTGCCCCCACGCGACTTAGGCCAGACCCCGCCCCCGGATGGGGACCCCCCTCGAGACGATTTCGCCGACCCCCCTCCGATTTTTCTAGCAAGTAAATTTTTGAGCAAATTTTTGCAATTTTTTACAATTTCAGACACAAAAATTGCCAAAATCGTTTGCAAAACAGCACTTTTTAGCTGTATTTCAGCCCAAATTAGCGATTTTTTGGCGATTTTTAGCCCTAGAATTGCGCTTTTTTTCGATTTTTGAACGGTTTTTAGTGCCCTACACCCTCCCAAAATTTTGGCTCAGACCCCCCGGCCGGCGCCAGACCCCCCAACCGCCCTCCCCCCTTCGGCGGATGATCTGTTACATGTATGCCCCACCCAACATGTGCATGTATGTTTCTTGGATGATGGTGAAAAAAGTTGTACAAGACACTGTACAGTTGTACACTGTACTGTAGTTAAAAAAAATTTAAGTATTTATTTAATTAAGAACGTTGGCACCGACATGCATACTAGAACATCAAAAACAAGCATGATAAATGAACTGAGCCCAAAAAATTACCCTATGGGTCATTTCATGGCACTTAGTGCATAATTCTCATCTGGAAAACGCATGGAAAAAATCAGATTTTCGACCAAATTTGACCGGCCACTGATCGAGAACCGAAACGATTCCCACGGGTTTGAAAGCAGTTTTGGAGAGCCCATGCAAGGGCTAATTGACGCCTAAAGTGCGGAGCCTAGATGAAGTGCTCGGCAAAATTCCAAGGCATTTGAAAATGGGATGTAAAAATTTCTCGATTTTCAGCGGTTGAGGTCGAGGACCACAAAATTGGACTGGGTGAAGCTAGAGCGATGAAATTGATAGAGTTAGTTGTCCATACCAATGCCTTAATTGTCTGCAAATTTCAGCCAAAAAGCTCAATCCTGAAGAGCGTTACCAGCTCTTGAATGTGCAGCATAAAATCGATCGATTTTTCGGATGCGCCGCTGGGCGAACTTCTGGGGGTCCGTGTGGGCGAACCAGGGCGCGCTGGGCAGAACTGTTTGGGGCGATAAGTTAACTATACTAAAGGTTCATCGTGAGGTATACCAAGTGCCTGGGTGCCGACCACCGTGTGAACATGGTCTTCGCTAGCCTGCCCCACTTTTACAGACAATGCCAATTAATGTTCTTTGTACGTAAATTATTAGAGTTGTAAAAAAAATTTTTTTTGAAAGCCAAAAAAATAGCTTTTTTTATGAAAATTTTTCATTTCGAAATTTTTTTTCAAAATTTTTTCCTTGCATGAAATATAGCTTGTAGGAGATGCTGGGATGCATCAGAAGCAACTATAAATACAAAAGCTGACACTTTGGTTCAAACATAGTGTTACATAGTGTTAGAGCCTGAGAGTCGATATTCTACCTGCAGCATTGCTCACAGAGTGGCTGCTGCCCTTCAAAACCTATTTTTAGGCTTAGAATAGGCATGAAATTGACAGAACTGCGCTGCTAATGTATATCTGAGGCTAAATTCAGAGATTTTCCCCCAAAATTTCCATACTGTGAATAAAATAAAAATTTTTCGAAATGGGCCTTCAAAAAAAGCTTTTTTTTTAAAAAAAGAGCCTAACAACACTATAAATTATACTATCAGACATGGGAAAAGGGGGCTGAGGGAGGGATGGTCCCCCTCATGATCTTACCTACCCCTCAAGCCGCCTGCCCGCCACTACCCTTTCGGAATTTTTGAAAGAATATAATACAGACAAGGCAGTTACGACAAAAATGTGCTTAGATATTGGTGTAAATGGGCTTAAAATAGCCTACGTATTTAACGAAAAATATGCCAAAAATGTTGATTTTAGTATAAAAACTGGGACTTCGGTTTATCAGCCGCGCTACCCCCTCAGCCCCCGTCATGATTTGAAAATTCACCAGTATGCATACCTTGTCATGTCTGATAGTAACAAAGAGACTTAAACCAAACGATGACCACAGCACCATTTCGATGCGTTGACACGGTTAACACGATGCGCTAACACGATATATTTACATGATCTGCTAACACGTGTTTGCAGATCGTGTTAACCGTGTCGGCACTGAGACCGACTCCAGCGTGTTAGCACATCGCTAACACTATTAACACGATATGCGTACAGGATTTTGCTAACACGTGTAAGCAGATCCTGTTAACCATGCCGACAGAGTAGTTTTTCCTGCGACAGTACAAGTACGCTTGCTAAACCGAATTTAAAAATTATTATCTGCGGCGAACCGGTCCGCGGCGGAATAACCCTGCGGCGAACTGGCTCGCGGCAAACCGGCCGCGGCAAACCGGGCGCGGAGAACTGACCCCAACCCCATTATCCATGCCTGACTACTAGCAGTTGAAATAAGGATACCTTGTCAGTAATAGTCTCAATGATTCACTAATATCTTTGAGCGGTTTTAGTTCAGCATTGAAACTGGACTTGTGCAGTCAGAAATTTTTCCAAACTACTCACTCAGACTGTAAACCGAAAAGGTTACCCTTTTTCCGGTTAAGTCCACTTAAGCGACAAAGTCATCTGACGCTGATTTGTTTGTACTGCATTACACTAGCTTGAAGTAGTGGTTTAGACAATTTTAGAAGTCGTAATTTCTATTCATATACAGTTCAAACTGAACTACTACCATACATGTGCATGGTCGGTGGCTCAGGGAGGGACGGCCAGATCTCCGTGCGTAGTTGCCTGGATATAGGTGCAAATTTTCGGTGGGAAATTCAAATTTTGGCGGGAAATTTGAATTTTCACCTAAAATTTTGGCGGGAAAATTGAATTTTGTCCAAAATTTTTGCTAAAAATACGAAATTTTCGATTAAAATGCAAAAATTTGCGGTAAAAATCAAATTTTCGACAAAAAATTGCCGAAAAACCACTTTTCTGATAGAAACATTGCCAAAAAATCGAAATTTTCCAGGAAAATTTGAAAAAATCTCGGGTTTGGTGCGTAGTTGCCTGGAGGAAGGGTGCGTAGTTGCGTAGTTGCCAGAATTGATTTCTGTGGCTTAAGAACGCATCTGGAGGCTTTCTAGCAACCTCTAGCAACGTTTGGTAGATTTTCATTTTCGTCCCCCCCTGTCCCCCCCTGGGCACCCCCCATGCACATGTATGACTACTACCCAGACTGGACAAAGGGGGGCGGAGGGGGGTTGCCCCTCTCAGACTCAGACTTAGCCCCCTCAGCTGGCCGCTACCCCCGTCAGGAATTTTTTGGCTCATAATGCAGTTTGGTAGCTGTAACTGCATTATGACAATAATCATTATGTAATCATAATAGCATTATGTTGGCCTCATATCAACAGCTAATCGCTAATGGCCAGGACCAGAAATACAAAAAACTACTACTACGACAAATATGTTGCCGGAAATTTTGGCGACTTTTTTGAGAAAGATCTTCAATTTTACATAGATTTTTGTCAACCTTTTGGAAATCGACCTGGCCCTTCTCTGGTAAACTCATACAGAACAGATTTTTTTCCGGCCACACATACACGTATACTACCAAAATGCAAATCCTACTTTTCCTTAGCCTTTCTCTCCTTTTCTACAGCTTCTTGCTTCAATTGAAAATCGAAGTCGTCGCTATCAGACCCGTCTTCTTCTTCTTCCTTTTCTTGCTCTGTTCTCGGCTAAAATCACACGTCTAAAACCCATGCCACCTCGCTTCGCCTAAAATTTTGGCAACCTTTCTTTTTCTATGGAAATCAGATTAGCCTCTGGGTAAGATGGAGCCATCCCCTTAAAACACATGTCTGGACAGACCCAAAACACCCACTCTCCTTTTATGGATGTTGCTACCACGATCACCGAAAGGCCGCCTGCGAGCTAAACTGTACTACGTTATGTACCTAACCACCAATTAACTAATTACACTGTAATTTGAAAATGGATCTGTAGACTACAAGTATCCTGTTCTTTATGTGTCGATGGCTCACCTCTTTTTCTTTGTCTTCAGATTCATCATCATCTTCATCCTTATCTTTATCTTGTTCCACTTTCGATTCGTCCTTGTCTGCATGTTCACACGACTTCCACTGTTCAGTGGAGGCATCGTACCAGGAAGGCACGCCGGTGCTGGGGTTCCGATAGACCCAAATGCCATTCACACACTGCATGTGTTCTTGCGAGTACTGGTCCGACGCTTTCCTACTTTCTACAGTAACCCACTGCCCGGAACTGAGATCGTGACGGTAGCGCAGGCCGGTTGAAGGGTCTGTGTAAATCCAATGTCCGTCCTCTAATGTCATGTGTTCGTTGTGCGAGTCACTTTCCGACGATTTCGTTTTGGCTCCCGATTCTTCTTCTACTTCTTTATCTTCCGACTCCCCCGGGTTCGTTGTTGAAGATACATCGGGATTCGAGGATACAGTGGAATCTGCCGCTTCGGACATTTCGCTCCACACCTGAAAATGAGACGGTTAAATATGAAATTGAGCAAGAAACCCCCTACCATTTTCGAAAAACCCCTACCTTACAATCTGCAACAAGTGTAGTGTTGTAAAGGCATTGAAGTTCTGCTCTTGAGTAAAACTATGAATATAGTGGCTAAATAAGCTATCTGATACTGTAGTAGACTCTATCTAATCCATCCTGCCTGAATTTATTTTTGAACAGTAAACTGTACCTAAAACCTCTTCAGTCCTAAGCATTCATACAAACAAAGCAAAGAGAAGCAAGAAATTGGGTAAATCTGAGACTGAATGTTTCGCATTCTTTCTCAAACAGGCCTTTTCCCCGAGAAAGGAGAAAGGACAATTTGGGTCATACATGTAACAATGGGTCTGCCCCTACCCCACTTAGGCCAGACCGCCCCGAGACTATTTTTCCGACTCACCACTCCGATTTTTCTTCTTTTCAGACCATATGTCAAAAATCGCCAAAAATCGTAATTTGGGCTGAAATACAGCTAAAAAGTGCTGTTTTGCAGGCGATTCTGGAAATTTTTGTGTCTGAAATTGTAAAAATTCGCAAAAATTTGCTCAAAAAATTACTTGCCAGAAAAATCGGAGGGAGTCGGGAAAATCGTCTCGGACGGGGCTCCCATCCGGGGGGTCTGGCCTAAGTCGGGTGGGGGCAGACCCCCAGACCGCCTGTTACATGTATGAGAAAAAGCATGAAAAGCAGTCCAGAATTCCGTAAGACCCTCATGAAATCCGTTCTAACGTTTTTCCAAATTTAAAAAAACGGTAAAATGTTAAGGAAATTTCTCGACAACTTTCCGAAAATTGTCCGGCGGAGATTTTTTCCGGAAAAGAAACATCTCTTCTAGTTAGTTCAAAACCTCTACAGTCATGTTTCGTTAATCCGGCCAATTTTGTCCGGATTAGCGAATGTCCGGATTAATGATAACGAATCAAAGCTAAAACACTGTTTTTCGACTCAAAGGCCTCAATGACAGCTTTTTATTGGTTGCATATCAGATTCTGCAACTGTACCCCCTAATTAACCCTAAAACTTATTTCAGCTAATTATAGCTCCTAAAAGGCAGAAATAATCACATTCTGACTCTACGAAAAGCATTATTCAACTGAAAATTGACACTTGAATTGAAAAATTGCGCATGCATTTTGTCCAAATTAAGCAAATCCGGATTAAGGAATCACTTTGACTTTACCATACAAATTTCGAAGTTGGGGCCCCAAATCTTCTGTCCGGATTAGGGATGTAAATGGTATCAAAAATACCAAATATCAGATGGTATTTTTTATACCAAATAATACCAAATAGTAATGATTAACTGCCGATTTTCCCCCGACCTAGAAAACTTGCTATAAAATTCATATAACTAAGCTTTGACACGTCCGAGTGCCGTCATGAAGCTGCTAAATTTCGTGAAAGTCTCCAAAATTCTCTTGTTTTTATGCATATTAAGGAATTTGCAATTGGCATCATTTCTCGATCCAAGGTACAAAAGCCGGTTTTTGGGTCGAACGATCGTTGCCGATATTCAGCACTATCTTGTTAGCATCGGCAGCAACGACCTCCTCAACGCCAGTCACGTCTCAGATGACGAGAACAGGCCCTACCCACCACATCCACTTGCTTCTGTTGCTTCCTCTGTGCAGACTTCTGCCACTAGCAGTGGAGGCAGCACAGTCTGGCAACTGTACGACGAAATACCTACCGCTCGCACTGACAGGCCCCTTGACTAATGGAAAGGAAATGCTAACAGATTTCCCAACCTGGTGAGGCACATGTTCAAATATCTGTCAGCTCCGCCCACAAGCGTGCCCAGCGAACGGCTTTTCAGTCACGCAGGAAACATCTACGACGATAAGCGGTCTAGGCTCAGTCTCGATAAGCGGAGCAGTTATTGTTCATTAAGACCAACCTGCACTAAGAATTTTTCGTGAGTGGTTGTTATACTCAAACTGGTCAGAATTCTGTGCTGTTTTTGTTGCTCTGATGCATTGTTAAACTTAGTAAATTAGAAATGCAGAGAAAACTGAGACCAGAAGAGCTCTGACATGGTATACAGTCGCAAAATATGCAGAATTTATCGCTGAAAAGCTAATTATTTAGCTATTTAAACTATTTGGTATTATTTGGTATAAAAAAATACCAAATACCAAATAATACCAAATACCTAAAAAATACCAAATAGGTAATACCAAATAGGGTAAACCGGGGCTACTTTGAACGAATAACGTTTTTTTGAAATTTCAAGCGTACGGATTCAGGTCTTTTAAGCAAGCTAGGATGACCATTCATAATGCAATCGAAAGCTTGAAGTGTGCTCTTCAAAATGATGTCGGATAGAATGTTGTACGCTCAACCAAAGACGAGTGTGACCAAGTTTTTTTAAAAAACACATGGGTGTTCAAAGTAGCCCCCGATGTGGGGCTACTTTGAACACCGTGTCTAAAATTCATTCAGTCAGATAAGATAGGCAAAGGGGCATACATGTAATACGTCCGGGCCGGCCTGAGGGAGGAGGTAAGGGGGCCTCTGTCTGGAGGGCGTTCAGGGGCGGTTTCGCTCTGGAAAGGGGTACAAAATTTCAAAAATCTCAAAAGACGCCTGAAAATGGGTTTTAGCACGTTTTATAGGCTAAAAATCGCTAATTTAAGCTGAAAAATAGCGTTTTTCAGCTAAAAACAAACAAAATACAACAGCAAGGGTCTCTAAAAACACCGAGTTCTCTTAAATGACAGCAGCGGAAACACTAAATTCAGTTACAAAAGGCATTCTATGCGAATTTTAAGCTTGAATTAGTGATTCCTAAGCTAGTTTGTTAGACTGGAGTGGTGTGGAGAGTTGTACTGGAGTGGAGCCGCTTCTAATATTTGTATGTTGGGCTGGGAAGGTCTTCCTAATTTTTTTCCTTGGGGGTGTTGGGTAGGGAGGGGCGAGGGGGTTTACATTTCCAGCTGAGTGGTAATCACCAAACCCCCTAACCACAGAAGCCGAGAATATGCAGAGAAGACAAGGAAATCAGATTTATAAGGGTGTTCAAAGTAGCCCCTTCTCTTCTTCACAGCATAGAAAAAGTTCAGTATGAAATAGCTAGACGATAAGCACACTATTGTAAAGAGAATGGTCTGGGGAGCAAAACAGTATAAAACTTGACTACTTTGGGACATTGGAACCTAAAGTTTTCTCGTCGTAAAGTTTTCGGCTGTTAAGATACCGATATTTTCAAGCAACATAGCACTGGCAAACAGCAACAGATCCCTTTCTATTTAGTAGGGTCGTGTAGCCTGGAGTCTTTGGCGATAAACTAGCGCAACCATAGGCCAAAAAGCGAACCGCGAGCGCCATGCGGCGCAAAAATCGCGCAAAACTCACGCCTGTTCAAAGTTGCCCCCCTGTTCAAAGTTACCCCGGTTTACCCTAATACCGGATACCATTTACATCCCTAGTCCGGATTAACGAGTCATATAACATGGGGGGAAATTGGGACCTCGCCTAAAATCTTGTCCGGAAGGCGAATATCCGAATTATTTATTAACGACTAACTAGGTCCGGCGGATTACCGAGAGACATCATGTCATGACTGTCTGTACTTCACCCTACCAAAATCTAAAAACCCTAAGAAATCCCCTATCCCCTACCTGAAAAATTCCCCCTATCGAGCAAAAACCCCTACTACAGGTAGGGGGAATACCCTACCCCCTGGCAAGCTTGACGGCCTTCCCTTTTTGTTTGTTTTGTCGCTTTTCGAAAATTTTACGAAACTCAGTACGTTTTGGAGAGCGCACTCGAATCCATCCATTCCATACTTCTGTGCTCCATCATACTTAAAGTCAAGTAGGGATGCAAATGGTATCCGGTATTATTTGGTATTATTCGGTATTATTTGGTATTTTCTAGGTATTTGGTATTATTTGGTATTTGGTATTTTTTTATACCAAATAATACCAAATAGTTTAAATAACTAAACAGTTGGCTTTTAAGCGATAAATTCTGCATATTTTGCGACTGTATACCATGTCAGAGCTCTTCTGTTCAGAGTGTTCTCTTTATTTCTAATTTACTAAAAGTTTAACGATGCAGATACGCAGAACAAGACGTCTCTTTACCGTTTCTGAGCAACAAAACAATAAAGAATTTTGACCAGTTTAGCTTATGACAAACAACCATTCATGGAAAATTCTCAAAAAGTGGGAGGGGGCCCCCATGAAACGACGCAAGGCGATTTTGGGGGAAGGGGGGTCGGAAAAATCGGGATTTTGGTACGACGTCGTTTATGGACGGCCCCTTTATCGAGACCGAGCCTAGACCGCAAACGTCACAACGTGCTTGCCCATTTCCAAAGTAAGTGAAAAACCATCAAATTCTGCTCGTTTTCTTTCTCGGCATGACTAGATTTCTTTTAGATGCAACAAAAACTCTTCCACTGAGGCAAAACTTATATATTTTTGCTCAAAAAACAAAAAGTATGACTTTGCACTCATTCCAAACAGCTAGCGACCTGTTTATCAACTATTTGGAATTATTTGGTATTATTTGGTATAGAAAATACCATCTAGTATTTGGTATTTGGTATTTGGTATTTTTTATACCATTTGCATCCCTAAAGTCAAGCACTCCTCTTTATAAATGGCTGTTATAGATAGGAACCGGACGAATGTAGCAGTAACGAAACCTATTGCACTACAGTAGTGCCTGAGAAGATATTGTAGCGTATTGGTTATTCTATGCTGGGTATTGGGGTATTGATTGGGTTTTCATTTATTGTTGTTGTTGTTGTATTGTCGTCGCGTCGTTGACTCAGTGGTTAGCTGGCTGCCTTGAGTCACGGAGCCATCCCCAACGGTTGTTTGTGGGTGCGAAACCTGTCGAGGCGATGGGAAGTAGTGAACACAAAACCCAGGCCATCGAAAGACAGCAATGGCAAGTAAATAAATGGGAATCAAACGTTAGCTATCTTGCACAGACACACCGACAGCAATGGGGAAGGTTTTTGCTAAAGGAGGCTGCCGGACCTTGTGTCTCTTCCTGCTCTATTATAGCGGTTGGCTACTCCTAGTCCGAAAGGACAAAAAGTTACTACAACAACTACACTACAACAGCATTGTTCGCACTCTAGTTGTACATGCATATGGCGTCTATCTTCAGGTATTTCTCCAATATTTCTTTCTCTGTAGAAAATTTTTCTAGAAATTTGATGGGAGCCGGGTTTGGCTGAAGGAGATAACACAACTTGGCAAAGGGCAACGGTGGATAATATTATTACGCATACCATATATTATGTAGATTAGTTGCGCTAACATAAACTACCTAGACTGAACACAATTTCAGTCAAGCAACATTGGTCTGCCGTCAGTAACCTAAATTTAGTGCTATCACTCCAAATTCTGTGGTCTCCATTTCACAACCGATCGAAGCTCTTTTCTCAAGTCAAGCTTGTGCTAACTTTGCTTGCACCGCAAAATTTATTCACAGAAAGCAGATTAGAATAGAAAGTTTAAAGTATAGGTGTTGATAAATTGAACAATTCGTCAGTTAAAAAAGGAAAGTTCTACAATACTTAGACAAACTTAGCGGTTACGATTGGAAATCCGACTGTGACTTGCCTGAGCTGTCAAGGAAAATGCGCACTAATTTGAATCAGTGTAGCGTCGTAGTGCAAGTAAGCTGTTACATGCAAGTGTTTGTTTACTGAAAACTTCATGGCGATAAATAACATAGTTAAATTAGACAAAACTCACGTTATCTTAATTTATAAAACAAGAGAAATCACACTTTTCAAAGAACCAATCAATGCTAGGTTTGTCCAACTCGCGTTTCTAAATACTGTCTCCAATTCTCCTGAAAGCTCCAACACCTGTTTCATCTTTCACTTAGCAGCGGAAAACTAGACAATAACTGAGCTCAGGCGTGTTGTCAATCAAAAATAGTGCAGTTTTTATGTAGCGGCCAAGTTTAATGACGCGCACGCAAGAGCGGGTCGATTGACAGTCGATCTGGGAGCCATAAACCCCTCCACGACACGGCCGGTCGGCAGTGGTGGTAGGTAACCGTATTAGCGACTGCATGTTCGGCCACTCATTGGCAGGCGATCTTTAATTCGCCAATTAGTTCCACTTCAGCTTAAGTCGGCGTTTGTTGACGGCGGCGCGCGCGCTTTCCCACAGGCGGCCGGGCCGAAAATTATTGACAAAAGGGTCCAAAGGTTTGCGAAAACTTAATTTTATATAGGCGCGCCGCTTAGGCCACTGAAATTAACTCATTGCGCTCTAGTACAAGAAAGTTATAGGACGGCCGAGATAATGCTAATGGAATTTAGGAGTCAGTCGGTCGCCCGCACTCGAAATTGCTTTTCTGATGTCCAACCGCTGCTATCGGTGCCGTCAGACCGAATCGACGTCTGTCTTCTCTCGGTCTATTATTGCTATGTCTCGGATTAAAGGCCTCTTGGGAGCTGCGTCCGCCTTTACACTTGTCCGCCTTGTTCGTTTGACTAAGTGTTAGCAAAGACGTGACGCAGTTTCTTGTTTGTTCGCGCTAAACCACTACAAAGTGTTCGCTCTGTCGAAATTTCCAAAATTTGTTGGAAGAGCCAACACCGATGAACTTAAAGCCCGGTTCACACTACGAAATAAGAAATAAGAAATAAGAAATAGTGGCCTTATTTCTTATTTCGCACCGGTTCACACCTGTGCAATAAGAAATAAGAAATAGCCACGAAATAAGAGTTGCGCCGTGCTCAACTTTTTTCATCTGAAATAAGAGTTTTCTTTCACTTTAAGCGTATAGCATGTCATAACAAGGTCTGAAACGACTGTCTAAGGACGAAAAGTGGTCAGAAACCTATTAGCACTGCCTGATCACGCACAAACCAAGGTTTTTTCAGCAGTTACCAGCTGTTTATCGTAGAAATTCTGCCGTTGAGTAGATTATTGACAAGTTTCAAGGCATTTATGGCCTGTTCACTGCTTTTCGGATTGGATATACCCGTTCTTGACTGGACGACTTGCAGTTGGCTGCCTGTGTTCAAAGAACCTACTAAAAATGCGATAAATGCGTACTATCATTTACTGTTTTTGGTGTTCCGCCGGTCTACTATGACCATAAATCGCTTAGTTTCCAAAAATTGCTAAGACGAAGAGATTTCTGACGCTTACTATACACTGTAGCTGATTTTTGCTGTGCTTATTTCTTATTTCTTATTTCGTAGTGTGAACGCTCCGCTTATTTCTTATTTCTTATTGCAGACGCCTTATTTCTTATTTCTTACTTCTTATTTCGCAGTGTGAACCGGGCTTAATAGAAAGCTCGAAGCTCTAGTACAGAAAAAGTGCTCGTGTCTCTACGTACATGTGTATGAGTGTTATGTTGTGTTCTGCAATTTCTGTCCGAGTTTCAGCACAAATTTTATTAGGCGAACAAAAAATTAACCATTCACTTTAATAGAGTAATTTCGAAAGATCCGCTGATATCAACAATTCATACATGTAACAGGGAGGTTTGCCTCCGCACGACTTAGGTTAGGCCAAACCCTCGATCGGACTCCCCGAGACGATTTTTCTGTAAGTTATTTTTTCAGCAAATTTTTCAGCATTTTGTTAGAATTTCAGACATTAAAATTGCTAAAATCGCCTGAAAAACAGCACTTTTTAGCTGTATTTGAGCCCAAATTAGTGATTTTTGACGATTTTTAGTCCAAAATTGCGATTTTTTAGCGTTCTTAGTACCCAACCCACCTTGCCCTAGCATTTGGGCTCAGACCTCGGCCGGGCGCCAGACTCCCCTACCCCATCGGCGGATGACCTGTTACATGTATGCAACAATTTGTTTGTGGTAAAAATTTGTGATTACTAGTAGTCTGACTGTCTCTCTAATTTCAGAAGCTCACTATGCGTCTGCTTTATCTCTTTTCCACAATGTGCGCAGTTGAGGCGTTAACCTGGTGCTACCATTGTCAAGGGGGTCAGCGCTTCAAGACCAACTCCAGTACTTTCTGGACGATTCCGGCCCACCTGTGTAACTTTTCCCTGATACAGTGCAAACCCCACGAAACCTCCTGCGTCTATGGTGTAGTTTCTCTCGATTTCCCGCACCCGGCAGTTCAGATGTCGCTGAGCGGCTGCTACCAAGAATTCTACCCCGAAAATGTGCGCTGTTTCCGCTGGCGGAGCGAATTGGACCAGAAAGGTCCGTTTCTCCAGAACACCAAGACACTGCTTTATGCAAATTATTGTCTGTGCTTCCAAGAGCACTGCAACAACGAGAGTTTCATGCATTTCGTCTTTGATAACAGATTCGCCCACACCAGACCTCCGAAATTGGCTCCCGTCCCTACGACTAGAATTCCTTTTACGGAAGAAATTGGGGTCAGTTCCTACCGACCTCAAACATCGAATATTGCTTGTAGAGACAGTTTCGCTTCCCTGGGATTTGGTCTGATTTTCATTGTTTCGAGGTAGTTGGGCACCGCCTACATATCGGTTGGCTACTGTTTTCGTAGAAATTTGAATTTGCCGCCGCGACCTTGTGTTGTGCTTTGCAATTACGTACCTCTTTTGTCTTCCGCTGCGCTTCGGCTGTTGTTTGTTTTGCCTATTCGATAAACCTTTGCACCGTGATTCATTCAAATCAAATGCACTGTACGTAAATCTTGCAATCGAACCCCCCAGCTATACTACTAAAAGCCCCTTCTACTAAGACAATGAAAATATTATGGGAACCTAAATACAATATCTTTGTGCAACTAAATTTGCTCGGGATCTCCACAACTTGAGGTCGGAAGAGCAGATTTCACATTCGAAACAATCAAAAAGCCAGCGATTCTGTCTGTGTAACGTATTGATTGAAGTGTTACTTGACTTGGCAATTTCAGAATTTCGGGCACATAGCATATTATCGCATCTGTTATGCTTTTAAAAGACCCAGAAAGCTACCGATGATTATGGCGAAGAGAATGCCGTAGGTACATTATCTGTCAGAAAACTGTAGTAGCAGGACAGAAGATTACGTAGTTAGCAAATGTGAATTGCCATAGCAAAATCGATTGACGGTTAGGGTGCTGAGAGCGTCCGCTAGCAACCGCAGGTAAGCAAGGGCTTAGATTGTCTAATTTTGTCTTGCCCAAGTGTGCATTCTGCTTATTTTCTTCCGTCTATTCAACTACTCTGTGTAAGAAAACAATGAAAAAGTCGTCACGAGCCGCCCCGAGGTGAAGCTACGTACATCTTTCACATATATGTTTTCAATAGTTTATGTGCTTTCCAGATCCAGAAATGCAAAACTTCCACCAATAAACAAAGCACAGATCGCATCAGAACAGCCGTCGGAGTACGAAAACCTTTGCTCCTTTAAATGCCATAAACTAAGTCATTATTTTATAGAGAAAACTTCAATCAACAAGAAATTCAGATAAAGCAAAACATGTTGGATGAGTTATTGGAGAAAACACCAAGAATCGAAAGCGCGCTTGAACCACAAACAACAAAACCAACTACAAACACTGCACTATTGGCCAAGAAGGATAAAGCCTTGCTACAGTACCAAGGTATGCAGTAATGCAACTAAATTATCTGAATAGATCATACTGTGTACGTATAACCAATTATACATAATAGTCTACCCCACCGAATTTGTGCTCAGAGGCCCAACTTCATTCCCCTTCAGCGGATGGATGTATGCATATAACGGTTCATCTGCTCAAGGGGGAGGGGTTTGAGGCACCTGAGCCCGGAAGGAGGGAGTCTGAACGAAATTCAGGGGAGGGTGGAGTACTAAAAATTGCTTAAAAATAACAAAAAACCGTTAATCTGGGCTTATATGCTACTAAAAATCGCTGTTTCTTTCACAACGAATTTCAGCAATTTTCCTGTTTGAAATTGCAGAAATTGCATTGAAATTAGTACAAAAATTGCGTCTCAAGTCAAGTGGATGGGAGGGGAGGGCACTCCCCTCCGTGGGTTTGTACTTAGTCAATCCCCCAGACCGACCCCTTGTGACATTTTCATGCATGAAAAGGATTTGAAACTGCAGAATACTACTTGGGCCTGACACGCGCCGAAAAACGTAAGTTCTACGAAACATACACTACTGTCGATTCGATACCAACCTGGTCGGAAACCGGTCAGACGATAAGGTATGTAGATGTAGGACATCTAAGTATTTTTATGCAAAAATTCAAATAACTGTTTCAGTCCGGTCCCAGATGACTCGGAAGAAGAGCAACCGGTCAAAAGCAAAATGCCAGCCAAAGTGGCGAGTAAGAAGAAAAAGTCAAAGGCTACAGGTGGCCGAGGGGCATCGTTATCGCGGAAGCCAAAGTTCGATTGGAACTCAGAGGTGAACAGGAAAGTGGCAGTCTATCACGGCAATATCTTTGAACTGGAGGTGGACGCTGTTGTGGTCAGCACCGATGCCAGTTTGTCTCGACACGACAGTAAGAAAAAATGGAGATTTTGTTTAACAATGGCGCATTGGCTTTTAGTGGCACGTCCAATTTACAAGCTAGCCGACCCGTATTTGGCCTTCGAAATTGACTTAATGAAGAAAGAAAGACATACCCCGCAAAATTTTGGCACCGCCGTTGCCACGTGTGCATATCAGGCGCCTGCCTACTGTAAGTTTACTGTAGGAGTACCGCTTTTCAACGCCTTTATCATCTCGATCATCTTATGTACATTGTAAACAAATACGTATGGGTATTAGGGGCTTCTCCAATTTTACAGAAGTCAAGAGTTCCTCCACACATGCTACAGGAAGACATTGACTAGCATTTCGGCTAGCGGCTAAATTATTCAGGCTTCTTGTCTTATTTTTCATTATAATATGTAAAAATATGCTATTTTCTGCTCATTTATATAAAATTATAGCTTACTTTACCATTTTTTCTTTGTAAAGATTTCTGAGCGGTGTACTGCACCGGATTTATACTTCTGTCGGTCTGACGGCACTGAACAGGTCATCCGCCGATGGGGGACGGGAAGTTCTGGGGGTCTGAGCCCAAATTCTAGGGAGGGGGTTGGGCACTCAAAAATAGCAAAAAATCGCAATTTTCGGCTAAAAATGTTTAAAAATAGCGAATGTGGGCTCAAATACAGCTAAAAAGTGTGCTTTACAGGCGATTTTAACTATTTTAGTGTCCGAAATTCTAAAACATCTTAAAAATTTGCTCAAAACCTACTTGTCAGAAAATCGGAGGGTCGAAAAATCGTCTCGGGGGCCGATTGGGGGTCTGGCCTAAGTCGGGTGGAAGGCAGACCCCGGATCCCCGGTTACATGTATGGCACTGGCACTTGTGCACACGCCGCTCCAAGTCGAGAATTGCCAGGATACAGACGAAGAGGTAGAGCGGCGTGCAGAACTGCCAGTGCTATCAGGATCAGTATGGGTAGAAACAAACGATTTTTCCGTTTAGCTCATCTGAACGGAAAATTTTTTGAACAACCATCGCGAGCCTTAAGTTGATTTTTTCCTGCAAATTTTTCAGCCACTACAGTTTCTACAAAAGAAACTCTTATAAACCAATTTACAGAACAAACGGTCAAGAATTGAGCTCACAGAAGCGTTTGAAATTTTTCCATTCGGGTGAGCTGAACGGAAAAACTGTTTGTTTCTACCGGTGCAGACTGGCAGAAGTATTAACCGTCTTAAGGAGGTGGGTGTAGATCAGAGCCTGAGGGAGTCAGGTCCGTTTGTTTTGTTATGTCTGTTACGAACCCCCTCTGGACAAGCTACTCCCTCTCGGTCCAAAACCCCCGCTATGGTAGGAGGAGCAAGTACTTTATAGGTCATAAAACTGAAACAAAGTCATTTCTCCTACGTAGTACGTATTATGAAGTGAGATCTCTGATTGTTAGATGTCCTGCACACTCATATCTCAATGGGAGGAACTGCAGTTCGTCTGGCTGATTCTTATCGACATTGCCTGAACATAGCCAATGAACTCAATCTGAAAACTATTGCATTTCCATGCTTGGGGACTGGAGGATACGGTAAAATTTGTTTAAAGATCTAACCTGCACTGCACCAGTAGAAACAAACAATTTTCCGTTCAACTCACCTGAACGGAAAATTTTGCACAGTTTTTGCGAGCCAACAACCGGACATTTTTTCCTGTAAATTTGTCAGACACTAGAGTTTAAACAAAATAAACTCTAGGCCAATTTTACTGAACAAACGGCCAAGAATTGAGCTTACAGCAGCCTTCCAAATTTTTCCATTCAGGTAAGCTGAACGGAAAAATTGTTTGTTGCTACCGGTGCTGTTCATTCGTAATAAGCTACTATAATTATAGGAGTCGGTTCGAATGCCGCCTGTAAAAGTGCTCTGGAAGCCATCAGAAGCTGGATGGAATCAAAGAATAATCTAGAAACGGTTTGTCTTGTCTCCTGCGAGTTTTTGTAAAAACCTTTTGACTTCAGATAGACAAAATCGTTTTATGCACATACAAATCGATTGACCAAGAGATGTACAATAAGTACATGCCTGTATATTTTCCCATTGACCAATCAGCAACTGGTTCTGTAAAATCAGGTCTTAACACACGTTTCAGTCACACAAAATCTTATTTGCATATTTAGGTGCTAGAGAAGTAAAACTGGAATCGATAATAGAACCAAACGGGCACAAGTGGCTACCATTGGAAAAATTGAAAGCAAATGTGACCAGTGGCAATGTACTGGACAGCTGCCACAAACTCTCTCTAGTCGGTTGCGCAGAGGTTCTCAATGATCTGGTCTTCTATGTGCTCCAAGCAGCAGGCGGCAGGGATAAATTTCCTGTCCGTGAGCTGGATTGCACCGGCTGTCAAAGTCTGACTGACGAGTCTCTCAGAATCTCGGGAACTCTCTTCCCACAGCTTACTGAGGCTAGTTTTGGCCTGTTTGTCTGCTTTTCTCCTTGTACCGGATGTCAAGAACTTTCGTTCCCTCACCTATAGCAATTCTGGCAGTAGCTAGAAAGACGCGGTTTTTTCTTTCGATAGACAAGTAAAAACTGTATGGGAGTTTAATTTTTTGTTTTTCGGTCTAATGGCAAAAGCAGGAGATACCTATGAAGACCTATGAATGAGACTCGTTGACCAAGCAGCGGCAATCGCTTTCCGAATGGCAAAAGCTGCAGCAGAGCTCAGATGATTACACGATTACACGGAAATGGGTGCAAATTAACTCAAAAGATCTGGTGCAGTGGGTGACTAATAACTGGCACAAGGAATTATATGAGTTCCAGCTCCAAACAGATCTTACACCTGGTCGTCCAACAACCAATGTACTAGGAACAGAGAAATCGTCATTGCGAAAAAGTTGCCGAAAAACGGTTGCAGAAGCATCTGGAGCCTGTAACTCATAGAATTCATTGTTCCAGTTATTAGTCACCCATAGCACCAGATTTTTTTAATTCATTTGCACCCATTTCTGCGTAATCATCTGAACTACAGCATCTTTTGCCATCGGAAAGCGATTGCCGCTGCTTGGTAAACGAGTCTCCTTCATAGGTCTCCTGCTTTTGCCATTAGACCTATAAACATTAAAAATTAACTCCCGTACAGTTTTTAATTGTCTACTGAAAGAAAAAATCGCGCCTTTCTAGCTAGCCAGAGTTGCTGTAGATGGGGGAACGAAATTTCTTGGCACCCTGTAGACAAGCGTACTGGAAAATTTACCGGATTTCAGGCCACATTCGATGGCTGTCGAAAAGTCACCGAGCGTGGAGTATACGAATTGACCAAAACGGCGCTCGCACTGCAAAAGCTCAGCTGTGCAGGATGCAACATAGGAATCTGCTCGAAAGCATTGCTGAAGAGAGTTCAACTCAACCTCACTGGTTGTCCAGCTGCTCAGTTAGCCGAAAGTATGCAAATGTAGTAGAAATTAGATTGGTTTGAGACTGAGAGTGATTTAGGCAAAACAACAGGCTGCCGTACGTACAAAGTGGTAATTCTGAGAACGCCTAGCATGTACAAGCATACGCCGTCTTTGGGGTCTCAGTTCGGTGCCAACAACAACAAAACAGACTCATGGGAAGGTTTGATTCGCAAAGAAACCAGAACTCTGCATGATGCCACTGTGAATGTGATCGAATGCGATGTTGTGAGTTGTTGAGTTTAAATTTCCGCATCCAGTACATAGCGTAAGATTTGTTTAGTCACTGTTTCCACTGGTCTGCAGCAGTAGGACGATAGTAGTCTTACCTCCGATTCCGTACACAGGGCCCTATTATCATAAAATGTTGGCCACAGCACTGAGTAGCAACTATCAGAATCCACTGGTATTGCTGACGCAAGGAGCAAAAGCTCTCCTAAATGACCTGGAAAAGTCGGTTACTCAGCAAACATCTGAAACCGGTAAAATTCTCAGTCAGCTAGGCTGGAAGGATCAACTGAATGCTGCCAGTCTGCATGCCATGGCCAATTCAATGAAAAGCAGAACGATCAAAGAGATGAAAGCTGAGCAGGTAATCTGACAGGTTTCATTAATCCTCGAGATGACCGATGAACTTTAGCTAACGGTTAAATCAACGCATTGGAAAGATCTCTTTCAATCGATTACTGAAAACTACCCTGAATTTGCTGAAATTCCTCAGCAGCACTTGGAAGAATGCAGACAAATTGTAAATAAGACAAAAATTGGACAAGTGGATAGTAAACACAAACCTGGATTCAAGATTTTGGCTGTTTTGGTTAGTTGTTTTACAATTAGTGCACTGTTATTTTCATAAATGACTCTTCTGCAGGGAGAAATAATAGTGGTTCCTGAATCTGATTGGTTCATCTCAGACTTGCAATACTTGCACGAACTGTTCAGAGATCTGATGAAAACTCAAAACAAAGAAATTAAGCACAAACTGATTCCCTGCATTCAATCCGATGTCAATGCCTTTTCTTTGGATCGGTTACAAGCGAGGATAGTGCAAGATTGCGGCTTGACCAACAAATCTGTATGTGGTCGTACTCATTTATTTAAAAAATTAATGCTTTTGTTTTTAGTCCCAGAATTTTCTGTCAACCTTGGCGAAGTCAAACTCATTCATAAATTTGTCGAACCCATGGTTGAATTCCTTTGATCCAGAACCATCTGGAATATTTTTTGCATCCCTGCCTAAAGAGCCACCGGTCGAGCTGGTATGTCTTCTGATCAAACTTATAAACTCTGTTTGTTTTTAAGTTTTTTTTTGATGCTGGACTAACCTGCATACAATTGTTTTTTGGAAACGAAAGACTGTACTATAAGATTTAGACTGCCTATTGGGCAGATCATTGGGCGAACGAGGAACAAGATCTGATAATGGTCTACGATTTACTGAGCACATTGCCAGTTCCCGCTCTTGAGTCCATCCAGCAGTGCTGCAGCAAATACACCAAGCCGATCTTTATTTGGGAAACCGGCCTCTTAGCCACACACGGATGTGTAGAAGTTTTGGTCCATCTCAAAACTGAACAAGGCAACCGCTTATCTACAACAAACTCAAACATTATGTATTTCTTCAGCTTCAGGCCGGTACCAGTTGCTGATGGGGGCCAGGACTGCGAACTACGCAGACACTGGCAACAAACGCAATCCCAGGAATGCTGTTGATGCCTGGGGCAAGCAAGCAGTGACCAGACTGAACACAGCACTGATTCACACCTACAAACTGCTCAGACAAACAGTGGAGTGTTGTCTTCTGGAGGCTAACGTCTTCTACTCAGTCAGCTAAAAAACTGACCTGACAGTGTGCGTGCATTTTGCTGATTTATAGGCCAAACAAAAGTGCTACGACTGCAGAGTGGATGACCGTGTGCATTACTACGACGTTTTCAAAATCACAGGAGGAGAGACACCTGAAGAGCAAGTGGCCAAGTGCAAGACGTTCAACTGTACCTACTCTCTCAAGGAGCTGGGGCTTGGTGGGTTTTACTCGAATCAAAGGAGCGCACATCACAACTAATTCTAGACTCATATTTCGTGGTTGGCTGTGACCACCAGTCTATGTTGTCCACATTCAACACCTATGAAGACAGATGTTCCATGTGTTGGAGACAGTTCAACCATGATCCTGACAGCGTCTACTGCCAAATCTGCCAAATGTGCCTTGAATGCATACTTCACTTGAAGGTTTGATCCGTCACTCAATTCACGATTACAATCAAATTTTCAGACTCAAGCTCTGACCTTGGACCCAGATATGGACAAAAACTTGCCAACTGGCTACCAATGTCTAGACTGCTTACAAAAAGTGCCTAATAATTCTGACATCGTCATAGAAGCACATGCACGACTGTGTGCAAACACAGCCACCCCTGACTACAGTCAATGGTTCTCTCGTGGTGGCACCATTTACACCATGACTGGGCTTCCTTTTGTGCTGCAGTTTGACATGGCCTTGCCTTTTGCTGGATTACTTACGCTGACGCCTCTAGCTCAGCTCGACAGCATTTGGCTGGGCTGTAGAAAAAGGTATGAACTTTCAGTCCTTGTAAAAGAAGGTGTCCACATGTCTTCTTCCCTACTTGAAAAGCTAATCTGCCTTCAGCATTACTGATTTCAATGTCGATTACAAGAAAGTGGGCCAGTTTGCCCAAGTTGGAGAAAAGATAATAGTGGAGATGGTGACCAAGTTCGATATCCGCACGGTTCTTATCAGAACCGACCAGAGTGTGCTGGAACTGGAGATTGAAGGCGATGACTCAGCTGCTCTGATTTTATTCAGTCGAGTTGGAGCAAAAATGGATATTCGACCAGAGTTTTCATCAGTTAAATGCTTCTTCTTTACGTTTGACGCAACTTACATATTGCAGATGATTCCTAAAGTGATCACTCTGGAGGCAGGAATGAGGCTGGAGGCCAAGGATCGCAAAAACCCTCACCTCACAGCTGCAGCTGAAGTGGTTGAATGCAACGAGAACGGTGAAGTGCTGATCCACTTTGACGAATGGGGTGACACATTCAATTATGCAGCAGTCATAACTGATGAAGACTTTCACCCCTGCGGCTTTTGTGCTCATACTGACATCAAACTCGATCCACCAAAGGGTAAGCTGCACAGTACACTGTGTACCAGTGGCGTATTCAGGAGGGTGTAAGGTGGGTATAAAACCACCTTTGCGGTGAAGGTAGGAAGAGAACGTCTGTCAAAAACAAGAGAAACTAATGAATTAGGTACTAAAACTGTCCATTTTAAGCTCAGAATTCCTTTTAAATGCGTTTTTGAAGCCAAAATTTTCTCGCTTTTGGCTTTCTCGGCTTTTGCCCAACCAAGCCACTTCAAACTACTAAAACCTGTAATTTTTCTTAATTTTATGCCTGGACTGCCTTTTAAACGCGTTTTTGAAAGCTACTTTTGCTAATTTTTCTTACCCTGGCCCAACAAGGCACTTTCAAAATTTTACACCCCTTTGCAAAATCCTGGATGCGCCACTGCAGTGTGCGGTTCCCATTATTTGTCTTCTAGATAGAAGAGCGCAAGCAAATTTTACCTGGGTAGCATATTTTGACGAGATCAAGGCAAAGCCAATTCCAATTGAATTTTTTGTACCGGTAACCACTGTAAATACTGACTCTGATGGAATTACAGTTGGTTATTACAGGAACAAACCAAAGGCTGTCCAGATTTATTGTTGTCCTATTATCTGGAAGGCAAAGAGACCCATACGAATGCCCAGTGGCGTGTAGGGATGAGATTGGAAGCCCTGGACCGTCTCAACCCTACCCTGACTTGTGTAGCCAACGTAATTGATGTGCAGGAGCGTGGAAAGAAGATCACCATCAACTTTGATGGCTGGACCAGCAAGTATGACTATGTGGCTGATTCCACAACTGTGGACTTCCACCCTCTGGGTTACTGCGACCACATGGGAATCGCACTGCAACCGCCGAAAAACTATGGCAGAACCTTCAGCTGGATCCAGTATTTGAATGAAGTGAACGCCGAACCTGTACCTTACAGCTTGTTCTCAAAGGTCCTATCCACGTGAAACTGAAGCCTTATAATTTGCACTCTGCCTTCACCATTCTAGGAACAAACTAAAGGTTGTCCAGTGCATTTGGCATATGCAGGAACGAAGCAAGCCAAAACCATCCATCATAACAAGGTTGCTGTGAGCAGTCGACCAGCTGTGTTGAGTAAGTGAAAGTTGTTCCGAAAGCAATCAGCTTTTTTGACACCCTTCATACAGGAGCTAACGCTGCACTACTGAATGGCACTGGGGATATTGATGTAACTGCAGCTTTGCAAGGAGGATCAGAATCGGTCATTGCACTGGTGGTATTCCTGCCCAATGAACTAAAATCACAAGACTTGGAATTTCCCAAACCGAGACTGACTCGACGATTCATGGACGATAACACCCAATCAGTGCATTTGATGTGCAATCGCACTCGGTTTGGTGAAGATTTCGATGTTGGTGAATATGCAGAAACCCTGACAAACACCAATTCCCAAGTTTTCCTTGGCAAATTGGGCAGGAGCTTTGGCTTGCACTTCAGTGGTGCCTGGGAAGCCCTAAATACAGGAAGCATTGAGCAACACAATGCAATGATCAAAAAAGTTGAGAAGAAGCCAAGAAAGAAACCAAAGAATGAAGAAGAGGGCACATGTGGTGGACATGAATTCCAACTGAAACCTGTCGAAAGCACTCATCAGTTGCTCAAACAATGGAGCTTCGAGTTTGCAGTCACACTAGCTTCAGTCGTTAGAGCAAAACTGGCCCCAACACTCAAACAGCTTGGTTTTCCTGCATCAGCTGATGCTGAACAAGTACAATAGCTGCGTTGATACTGAGTTTAAACTTTAAGCGGCACTTTTTGCAGACAACTGAAGCATTAACCAGATACTGTCTACTCAACTATCACACCCTGATGACCCTGCTTGACTGCAAAGCTGTTGGCCAGGACCTGATTCAGAATGTCCTCAATCCAGATGCAAGAGACCCTACAGTCATTCACAGCTGGCTAGTCAAGGGTCACAAAGATAGCACCCCAATTCCGTGTCCATATCATAAGATAGCTTCACCAGCCCTCAGAATGCTGCCTGTCAGTACGCTCGCATTTGACTCCAATGGTGTGAGGGAGACAATTGACCTCAAACCATTCTATGAGCAGGCACAACTGCAGTTTCTTGTGATGCGGAATCTTCAATTGGGCAGAGACAAACAGAGACAGACAGAGGAGAAGCCAGAACTGGTTGATCTGGAACAGATGTCCAGATTTGACCGACTGTACTGCCTGTGGCTGGAGAAAATAGGCCTTGACAACTTCACACTGTACAACGAAACCTGGTCCAGAACGCTGCAGGTACTCAATCTGTCACGCAATCCATTGGGAAAACTGCCCCAAGTAGTGTACAAGTTCAAAAATCTACGAGATTTGAATGTTGAGAGTTGTGGTTTGACTGAAATCCCCAAGGACATTGTGAAATTGGAGAGACTCGAAACCCTGAATATTAGCAATAACAGAATCACTGAGTTGCCTGAGTGTCTGCCGGACTTGGTGTGCCTGAGAAAACTGCAACTGAATGGATTCGCTTGGATTGGTCGTCTGCAATTCCCATTCACGATTGGACAGCTTGAAAAGATGATCAGTAGTTACAGCATTGGAATAATGGTATGAACTTTGATGATCACGCAATAATGATAATAATGGTGGCAATAGTAACAGTGGCAATGACGCTGTTAGGGAGCCATTCATTATTATATTGATGTACACTAAGATCACGATCAACTAAAATGACAGCTGCCTGAAATTGATAACAACCACAACAAGAATGATAAGACAGCATTTTGCAGAGCAAAGATGAAATGGCAAGCAAAGTTACAAAGCAAGCTAAGAAACAGGGCATCACAGGGATTAACATAAGGAGTGTGCCAGTGGAACTGGAACAGCTAAAAGACCTTAACTCAGTGCTGGGTGAAGTATTTTTTCAACGCTTCCCAGAGGGCACTTTTCCAAAACAAATTTGTCAGCTAAAGCGCCTGCGAGAACTGGATTACGCAAACCAGCTTTTAAAACAAATTCCTCCAGAGATAGCAAATCTCAAACATCTTCAAGCTCTTCGTCTGCAGAACTGTCCGCTCTTGGAGGAAATCAGTATTCAACTGGGTTCCTTGACCAGGCTCAATGGTATGCATGTGTCCGTAATAAAAAATAGCAAATGACATGACAGTGATTTTAGTTCTCGCACTGCAGGACAATCCGTTACTCAAGACCCCACCACCAGTTATAGTCAAGAAAGGTTTTAGCAGCATAATGGCTTACTTCAAGAACTTGCTTCATGGCTATCAACTCTGCAAACGAACCAAACTTATGCTTGTTGGCTTAGGCGGTGCGGGAAAAACCAGGTTTGTCTTTTGGTATTCTGATTTGCTAAAGGCTGTTTATACCTGACCGTTTAAAGCTTGGTAAAAGCTTTATTGAGTGGGCGATACCAATCCAGTGGCACCGAGGTGCATGAGCTGACTGATGGAATTGACATAGAGGAGTGGGTGGTCAAGATTATGGTTAATGACGAAGAACAAACCATTCACTACAGCGTCTGGGATTTTGCTGGACAAGCTGTCTATTACAACACTCATCAGGTAAGCAAACTCACAGCTGGGGTGGTGTCAAGAATTGACTTTAGTTCTTCCTGTCAAACCGAGCTATTTATCTGTTGTTGTGGAACAGTCGTCTAGGGTACGAACATGCTGGCTTGGACTTCTGGCTATCTTCAATTGGATGTCATGCACCAAGAGCTCCAGTTTTTGTGGTTGGAACGCATGCTGACCAGGTTTTCGATTTACCTGACTTCTTCATTGCAATCAACTGTTTTTGATTCAGGTCCACTACTCAGATTTGCCAAAAGATGACATTAGACAGGCCTTCCCAATGGTGGTTGACTTCTTCAACATCAGCTCACTGTCTGGTCAGGTGACACAGATAACCTGAACATCTCATCCTGTTGACGATTGGATTGAGTTTGGTTGCAGGGCGTTGAGGAGCTAGCAGACAAGCTGTTCATAACGACTCTAACCCAAAAATACATGGATGAGAAAGTGCCGACTCTGTGGCTGGATTTTGAGAAAAAACTTCTAGGGTTAGAGCCTTGGTGTAGCAAGCTCATGTTATGTAGAGTTGACCTTCAGAAATCGGCGTTCTCAGAAGATCGTTTCCTATGAGCAAGTTGACAAAGTTGCCAAGAAGTTGGGGCTTCTGGAAAGTGAAGAAGTAAGTTTATATGCTAGTTAAAAGTTTTTGATTGCAACCAGTTTAGGTAAGAGAGGCGCTACTGTTCCTGCATGAGTTGGGCTCTGTGCAGTATTTCAATACAAACTTCCTAAGAGACCGCATCGTGATCAATCCACAATGGTTGGTTGATGTAATGGCCGATCTGATCTCAGTAAAGAAGACAGTAATCAAGGTTAGCCTAACAAGCTTCTACTAAGTTGTTAAGTACGCCACACTTTTGAAGGAGGGCCGATTCAATCGCAAAGATGTAGCCAAAATCTGGAGCAGTTATGAGCCGGAGCTGCATCCTTGGCTGTTGCGACTGACAGAAGAGTTTGATCTTACCTATTATCTTACTTCCGATGACGTCAACATTGTGCCCTGCTTGCTGCCTGAACAGGAGCCAATGGTAAAATTTGAATACAAAACAATTTACGTTGCAAACCATGATTATATCCTAGATCAAATGGCCTTCGATTCAAAGCCCAGAAATCCGTGAGATGAAACTCACCTACAAATTTCAGTACCTACCGGCTGGGTTATTCAACCGTTTACAGGTCTGAATCTTGTTTTTAACAATGGGAGAAAGAGCTTGCGTTTGTTCAGACTCGTCTTTGCCAGTACTCAGACAGCTCAGCTGTCTGGAAACGCGGTTCTCTTCTGCACAAGAACAAACACATTGCATTGCTTCGTCAGAGCAGAGACAAAGAGTTATCTCTGACTGTTCAAGGGCCACGCCCCGAAAACGTTCTGTTCTTAGTGCATGAGGTTCTGGAGACTCTGATCCAGGAATTCTTCCAAGGAGTCAGCTATGACTTCTCTCTGCCTTGTGTGGACTGCGTGAACAGTGGGTCACAGGACCCTCACCTCTTCTCCGCCAAGCAAGTGCGTAGGGCTGGTGACCTGAAGGCCCCTTTCCTGCAATGTGGCAAGAGCTTCCACATTGTGGCCTTGGCTGCTTTGCAAGAGTTCATTCCACCCAGCAGCACCAACGACTATGCACAGCACATCTCATCAATGATGCATGACTTGAAAGAACTGAAGTCCAATGTCAGCATTGATGTCTTGCTACTGTGCCATAAAAACGACCTGAAGAACGCCAAAAGCGATGTCTCACCTAGGAGGATAGCCAGTGACCTAGATAAACATGGCATCAGCTGCACGATCATGGAAGCAAACAAAAGCAAAGACGATAAGAAAGGTTCAGAACTGGGACTCAAGCTTTCCAGTTCCTTGGTCATCCTAAGCTATGTGTCAGCAGAGTTCTGTAACGATCAGGGATGCAGTGACACATTCAGTTTTATCAGAAATGGCTGTCAGAAACCAATGATAGACATGGTACCAGCCCTTAAAGATGATTGGAAGAAAAGTCGAGTGGGAATGCTGGTGGCCACAGAAATGTACGTCAGACTGAAACCTGAGAAATATGCACACAATGTGCAAGAATTGGTCAACCGCATTGAATCCAAGCGAAAGTTGCTGGGTCACTCCAAGGTCAAGGACACGAAACCAGTTTTCTTGAGTTACTGCTGGAGCAACTCAAAGCAAGCGGTCACTCGGGGTACTAGATCGATAGATGGAGCTATTGGCCCAGTAGATCCTAGAGAGGTGGACTCTTTTCTGACGGAGAAGGGCATAAGGTGCTGGTTGGACACCAGATGTGCCAGAGAGGGGGCACTCTTTGAAGAAATCGCTGACGCTCTCAGACAAGCTAACATATTTGTGGCATTTGTCAGCGATGAGTACCTCAAGTCCAGAAACTGCATGTTGGAATTCCGTTTTGCTACCGGAATCCTCAAACTGCACACCATTCTGTGCGCGGTTGGAAGTGGAAGGAAGTGGGAGCGCTCTGAGATAGCTATGCTGGCTCTAGGGGCCCCGAGAGTGGACTTCCAAACTAAAAACCAGTCTGACTTTGAGAAACTGTTGAGCTTAATTGTTGAGAAGCTCCCAGAGGAAACTGTCAAAACACCAGAGAAGCCAAAGAGGTCTAAAACCGAGGCAAAGGAGCCCACCCAACCTGCAAAAGACAATTCAGCTTACATTGAGTTGTGCGAATTGGCGCAGAGGAAGTTCCTTCAGCAGGTCTCAAGAGTGTCTGTTAAGTTGAAGGCATCTGTCGACAGTATTTTTGACTCTCCTTACCCCAGACTGTGCTTTATCGATGTTGGAGAAGACGCACACAATTCAGATGAGAAACATTTGTCCAGTGCCAAACACACGGCAAATCAAAAGAGACTTAACTCTTCTGCGGATAGACAGTCTCTTTCGCTAGAAAATATGGAAAACCAAGATTTGGTGATAAGACTGCTGTGTGAATATGAAGGGGTGAGCTTTGAGCATATTAGCAAGGGAAGGGATTGGGAGACTAAGCCGGGCTGAAGCAAAATCTCAGGGAGGACGTTGAAAATGCTCGAAAAAATCTAAAAGTCGTGATTTTGGCTAAAAATTGCACAAAACAATAATTTGAGCTAGTTAACGGTCTAAAATAGCTGAATTATTAACAATGTTAGCAACCTTTGCGTACAAATTGTAAAAAATGCAAATAACCTGCCCCTATACATATATGCTTCCTCTAAAAGCGTACCAGTGATCCTGGCCCTGGGGGCCTGGCACAAGCGGGAAACAGGTCGCATGTATGACGAAAGCAAGGGTAATTTCAGGGATGGCACACGGTCGGAGAGCCAATGGCCGTGTCACAGCACAGTTCAACCGAAATGTTAGCTCAGACAGCGTCTTACCATGCACAACTGTTTTCCATTCTCCAATACTCCCCAGTCAACGTCAACTTGTTGCAAGGAAAAACAGCGGCCGCCTTGATGCTAGAAATGAAGAAAAGGGCACAAGAAGGCGACAATTTTGAGGTTTGGCACATGTGTTAACCAGTGAAAAGAGTAGTATTTTATTGGCTTTAGGTAGCCTATAAATTAGTGCAACAACTAGCCAGGGAAGCGGACGCAGCCTTAGTCAGGGGCGGCATGCTGCGTTGTTCTCTGCACTCGCGCAGAGTGGTGTGGCTCTGTCAAGAGCATCAGAAAACAGCCAGAGGAACAATAGCCAACGATGAACTTGATGTGGACGATGTCGGCTTTGTCGAAGTGAAAGCAGAGCAGACCAAGAAAACCATTTCTTTGGCGGATAGGCAGGAGTCCGAGCCGGAGAGAAGCGGTACTGTGGAGACTACTGTAGCTTCTTCTGGACACAGTTCAGAGGTTCGAAAGAGCACTGGTGATCAAGAAGAAGTACGTGAAAGGAAAAAAGCGAAGAGGAAAAAATAGTTAGGGGTTCTGCATGTCTCACTTGGCACGATTTTTAGACCGGTTCGAAAGTGGACAACAGCTCAGATGCAAAATCCTCAAAAACGTGCTCTCTGCTTTAAAGATACGCACTCACTCACTCACTCAAGCATGCGGTCCATCATACTCTTCGAATTGCATGATCAAACTTCTATTCGAATCTTTATGACGAAAATTGGCATAAATATTTTTATTTTGTTGGGGAGTACAGGTACAGTATAACCCAGAAAGCATGTTATGTAGGTACGTGTGCATGAAAAGGCAAAGTTTTGTTTCACAACATGTTTAAGCACTAATTGTTACTCCGTAAAGCATTGCCTTGCCACCAAGTCATACGTATAGTATACAGTATGTGACTCTATATGTAGGTGAGTTGAGCGGTACACAACATTAATCTGTAAAATGCTTGGTGCAATCGAATTCAGGCATCTTGGAATTATTTTTCTGCTTTTCTTCTCTCTTGCCTTCGGTTATCTCTTCTTTAGGCTGCGCATACTTTATGCTACCATGCTTTTCTTTCCATTCGGCTGGTGGATCGAACTAAATTCAGCAAAATTGGAAACTAACAGATTTTAGAAATTTTCTCGTGTACACCTTGTTGAATCCCCACGGTTGGTACATTTGCGAATAAATCTGCTGTTGCTTCGTCTCCTTTCGTTTTGTGAGAATTTTCTCGCAAAATAATTTGCCTTTCAGAGCTGCCTGATTGTTAGCTTCGATACCTAACACTCGACCGTAGTCCAAAACAGCTAATTGAAAGTCTTTTTGCAGCTCATGCGCCTAAAATACAGGTTTTACTGCCCTTAACAAAAAATTTTTTACGTATACCTGTGCTCTTCGATACAAAGCTTTCACATTTTTCTTTTCCGTTTCCAGAACTTCTGTACAATAGTCAATGGCTTCCGAAGCATTTCGAAGCTTCAAATGACACAGAGCCAAATTGAGCCTGGCCGAGAGCAAGAGATCATTTCTTCTTTTCTTATTTTCTGTACCCAGAAATTTAGTCTCATCTGATAAAGCGACCAAAATTCGCTCTAGTTTTGGCAACGATAATTCGTGTTTTGACTCCTGTAAAAATAAAGCTTCGAAAAATCAGAATTTGACGTCAGAACGCTTACCTTTATCTGCCGAGTGGCTTTTTCTTTCAGAGATTCGCATTCTTTAAAGACTTCAGTAACTGACATGGCTGCTAAACTCTTTTTCTGAAAACAATAAAAGAGCTAAAAGCTTTGGAAATAAAATAGGACGAAGTTACCTCTTGAAAGTCGTCCAATCTCAAAAATAGTTTGATAGGACGCCAAGGCGCTACTCCAATACTTTCGTTGCCCTCTTTTCCGTATGCCCATCTAGGGCTAAGCGTCATCAGACTCTGTTCCCCTTTTTTAAAACGATTCAAACATGTGTCAACGCCTTTGGGAAGTCCAAATTCCGTACATTCTCCTAGTTCGTGTTCGAAATCTTGGTCCAAAACTTGCTTATCTTCGTTATAAATGGCTAGGTGACCTAAAAATTAATTCTTTATTGGTTCTAAAAGGTATGTTTTAACCAATTCCAAAGCTCTACCGGTCACTAAAGCTCCCTGTTTGGGATAAGACACCCCTTCACCGGTAACTTGAACGCTGCGAAAAATCGATTCGTCTTTATCGGGCGAAATATCCTCGCCATGGTATTCAAGCAATTCGATTTCGAAGATCAGGTCCGAATTTGGCGGAATTTTCTCCGTTCGCTCGCTACCGTACCCGTAGTCCGATTTACAGTAGACCTCACACAGTTCTTTCAGTCGCATTGTCTTCAGAACAAGCTCAATTACTGGAATCAACTGTAAAATAATAGCCGAATTTTTTTAAAAATGGGCAGTAAAGAAGAAACTAACCTCATTCTTCCCCAGCTTTACTTTAGTCCCTTCGCCTTTATCTCTGCTCGAATCGATTTTTCTTCCTGTTTCGGCCAAAAAAGTCTTGTAATGCACTTTGACCGTATCTCCAGACCCGGGACAGTCGCCGAATCCCTCTTGTCGAATTAACTTCATAACAGAACCATCTTGATTCGGACTGATATCGACCGGATCGTCTATATCCAGCAAGTCCACTTCGGCAAACTCCTTCTTGGGCAGTTTTTTGGCTCTGGCGCGTACTCTAGACGCCATGTTAAACAGGCGTTGGCCACTATCAAAACGGTACAGTAGCGATTGGCTGGAAAATTCGAGAATACTTTGTAATGCACGCACGCAGACAATCATTAATTAACGGCCTCTAAAAGGAACATGTTTCAGAATCGATGGCGGTTTTCAGTTGCATTGGCTTAATCAGTTAGAAATGATTTGGTCTAGGAAGCGACGATCCACTCGGAGGAAACGACCGATTTTCGTCTCTGAGAAGTACGACAACCGAGCCAAACGACGCGAAGTCTACGTTCTCTGCTTCGTTCTCTTGTTGTACTTGACTTTGGATGAAGCCAACGGCACGCCAACAACGCGCGCGATGGAGTACAGAAGCCGATGAGGAAGTTTGGTGCTGTGTGTTGCACACGTATAACCCCCGGTCTATCGGCTTAACGACAGTATTTTGCGTTGCCAAACTGCAAACGCGGCAGATGGGTGATAACAAATGTATTTAAAAAAAACAGTAAAAGTAGCTCGTTTGGTTGGTGATGTAAAGGTGAGCATGGCCAATACCTAGTCTAGTCTTATGACGGCATAAAAAACCAGAACTTGTTTCTACGACGCCACTTTTGTTCGTTAAACGCTGCCTGCCTACCTGCCCAGCAAGAAGATGATGGTGATTGGTATTTCGTTTGCTCTCTCCATCTGCAGTATCCTGATACCTCCTTGCCACTGTTCAGTCTGTCGAAAAGACGGAGACATTGTCAACGGCCCTTGTATAGATGCGTTTTTGCTTGTTTGTTTAGATTCCACTGTCCTTTTGGACAGCTCAGGACACCCGCGCTCTTTCAGAGCGATCGTGACAACAGACTGAGTTTGGCAAAATTGTTTGAGCTGTGTCTAAGATGTTTAGCGATTTCCTGTGCTCAACTTCTCACGTCATGGCTGTTCAAAACACAGAACTACATATTATAATCAACCCTAAATGAATACACTCAGAATAGACGATAGAAGCCATTTTGACGCCACGGTACCTGTACGTCGATGTTCTAAAGCAACTTGCAAGCACAAACAGATGCAATCACACACCACATTCGCCTTCTGACCGACTCAGAAACTGCCATCATCAACCAAACATTGCTCCAACCAAAAATGTCACCCAAAACGGACACCCGGAAGTCAACCCATCTCCAGTCTATTTTAGCCGGCCAAAAAACACTGTAAACGTACATGTCAATAGCATTCACTAAGCCAAGAAAGTCCATGACCACCAGACAGAATCCCACCAATGTCAGTTTGATCTCCGAACGCATCAGTCTGTACTGTCGATGCAGACCGCCAGCTTGCACTGCCATCTGACGGCGATGGCCGTAAACAGCAACCAGCATTTTGGAGTAAAGAAAAACGTAGACACAGACTCTTATCACATTTCCAAACCCGAGAACCACTATGTAGTAGGTGTGAAAGGTGGGCTGGTCTTTGGTAGGCAACCAAGAATCCATGCCTGTTCCATTTTTATGCACTAACCAGGTGAATCTCAAATGCGTGAGAGGACTCACCATCACACACGGCAACAGCCATTGAATTAGAATGACCAGGTAAGTTAGATTTTTGGTCCAGATCTAAAACCGACCGACCGACCGACCGACCGACCGACCGACCGACCGACCGACCGACCGACCGACCGACCGACCGACCGACCGACCGACCGACCGACCGACCGACCGACCGACCGACCGACCGACCGACCGACCGACCGACCGACCGACCGACCGACCGACCGACCGACCGACCGACCGACCGACCGACCGACCGACCGACCGACCGACCGACCGACCGACCGACCGAGACAAATCGGTTTTGCTTACCGTTTCGTGTTGCATCGGTCGCACAACAGCAGTGTAGCGGTTGAGCGAAATTAGAAGAAGGCCCAAAAATTCACAGTTAAGAAAGTAGTGTTCAGGCACTCTTGCCAGCCATGCACTACATCTATCAAAGTTTCTCAGCCAAGTCAACCAACCCCAGTGTGTTAGTTTAGTGCTCCAAAAAACGTGAAGCAAACGCGACAGGTCGGCAACTCCCAAACTAAAGATCAACGCCCAGAAACTCTGTTTGAAATCTTCAGTTCTTCTGTACTTTAAGATGGTGTGCAAAAAGAGAACATAGAGCGGAACGGAGACCGTAAACAAGAGCAGCAGAACCAGACGCCCAATACAGTAGAAATCACACTGCATTTCGGTTACTCAAGGCTACCTAAATCTATTTTCATGAAAAATATTGTGGGAAGGGTATCATTAGCTGAACGACGTGTCTCTCCACACAAGAAATGAGGCCGCAAAACAATGCTTGCTAATCGTTAAACTGACAAAAGGCCATTGTTTTCAGAGCACGGCTGCCAGTCACGCCACGCAGTAAACTAAAGGGAATGCCGAGTCTGACTGCAAATTCTATTTCCTTATAACAGGCCAACCGCGCTTAAAGGATTCCCAAGACTTCTCACACTTTGCCCCACGCAAAGGCTATACAGACTGGGTGTCTACATTGTACATTCCGACTAGAAATGGACGGCAGATTACTGCACCAGACCCAGACCACTATCTCATTAATTAAACTGACGCCTTATGTATGTTCTACTGTACATTTTATTGATCAAACATTTGCAAACCCATCAGAACTAACATGAACTTCAGTCTATTACGTAACCTGCCTTTTTAGGTTACCATTTTTGCTGTTTCTCTGCTCAGTAATGTTCAAGCTGAAAAATCTACAAGTTTTGCGTTCTGTGCGTTAGTAACGAAACGAACGACCGGCTGGAAGGGGGGAAAGTCCAGATTTCTTTTGAACGACAGACTACGGTAGAATACAGTAAAAGTTTCTCGAAAATTCTCTCAGAAATAGGTAATAATCGCTGGAAGGAAAGGATGAAACGGGGCGGTGAGTAATGATAATCGCTGTGAAGGGATAGAAACATAAGAAGCGGTAGCTAACTTATGTCCAAAAAGCAATCGTATTGTACTTCTTCTCTGCGTATGCTTGGCACCTACGATGCCAATCATCATTCTATTACACTGCTTCTGCTCTCTATTAGACCATTTCCAAAAGTCTCGCTCTCTTGATACAATGCAAAACTCATATATACAGTAGAGCATGTATGTGGGTAGGTACGTATAACATTATGGTTAGTGGACCAAATTTAGGCTATTCAGCACAAAAATGTTACAAAATTTGATGTCCTTCTAGTTTTCTCTTCAACTGTAGCCTTTCGCCTCTAAATATTTATCTCTACATGTAGGGACCGGCAACGGCGGCCAATTTTGCGCCGCTCCGCGTGCCTAATTTTCTTCGCACGTTTTCACCACACTGGTGTCGCCGGGATCAAAATCATGTTTTTTTAAAAAATGCAGCTAGAAAAGCGCGTTCTTTTTTTATGGTTTTTTGTTTTGATTATTTTAACATGCACCGTTCTTCTTAGATAGACATTGTGCATCCTGTTGCCCACTAACACTCTTTCTGCGTGATTTCGTTACTAACATGTTCGTGCTTGGGCGACAAAAATAAAGTTCAAAGTTCAAAGTTCAACATAACTATTCACCCAAATCACCTTGCTATACGCTAAGCTGCGGTTGTTTTTGGCTAAAATAAGCGGAAAAACAGCGTCAGTGTAAAAAAAAAATTATGATCTCAAAAGGTGCGCCCGACGGTATTAAAGAGGCATTGATCATGTTTCGTTTGAGCCATTTTTTTTCGGCATCGATGCAGCCAAAGATCCCGGAAATCAGATTGAAATTTTACATGGTTAAGCATAGGCAGAATCGGTATTTTTTCAGAAAACGAAAGTTTGCTCTTAAACAAAGAACAAATAAAAAAGGTGCGCCCGCTTAAATTTTTGTTTAGGTGTTGCTCTTACTAAAATCACTCAGATTTGGCGTCCTAGGTTCGTAAAAGATCCCGGAAATTGGGTTAAAGTTGGTGAGGTCGTTAAAATTAGAGGGTATCGAATACGAACGTATTGGGGATCCTGAGCAGCCCAAAGTCAATGGTTTATATTTTGCTTCTTGACAATCCTTTAGTAGTTTTGCGTCTCTGCTAATCAATATAAGGTGAATCCTGCTCAGGCTTAACGTGTGTAGTCAATAAATATGGTACAAAAGCGGAAAAACCTGTAATCGCTTATTCGAGTTAACTTCATATAATTCGCTTTCATTTATATGTCAGTGGAATTCCTTCAAATTTTCAGCGTTTATTCATAAGTGTTAAAGATATTTTTTGCCCAAATTTGAGCTGCATATTCCAACGCAAACAGGCACGGAAGGTAATCCAGTAACGAACGAAAGTCGGATAGGGTTAGGTGTAGCTGGGGGGGGAATCATGGAAGGCCAGAAATGGACTAGATATTAATTAATTAACTTTCTTATGACTATACAACTCCGGAACGCACGCTATACTGATGCATACCCCTAGGGGTATTTTTTATATTTGAAAAATAGGCCCTCCGGAGCGTGCCCTGTACTGATGCGTCTCTAGGGGTATTTTTATATTTGGAAAACAAGCCCTCAGGAGCGTGTCCTGTACTGATGCATACCCCTAGGGCATACATGTGCCGGGGGGGTAAGTGGGGTCCCTCGGCCGACCATACCCCCCTCCCCTCGGCCGGCCATACCCCTCCCTCCCCCACCCACCCCCCTCCCGGAGGGAGGAAATTTTCGCTTATTTAAGGCAAAATAGGCGTTTTTTGGCCTTTTTTCGGGGGAACCCCCACCCGAGGTTTCCCCTCCCTCCGGATTTTTCCGGCTCATGTATGCCTAGGGGTATTTATATATTTGGAAAACAAATCCTCAGGAGCGTGCCCTGTACTGATGCGTGTCTAGGGTATTTTTATATTTGGAAAACAGGCCCTCCGGGAGCGTGCCCAATACCGATACGTCCCCTAGGGGTATTTATATGTTTTTAAAACAGGCCCTCCGGAGCGTGCCTATACTGATGCGTCCCTCCAGGGGTATTTTTATATTTGGAAAACAGGCATACATGGGCCGGAAAAATCCGGAGGGGGTATGGGGGGTCCAAAAAAGGCCAAAAAACGCCTATTTTGCCTTAAATAAGCGAAAATTTTCTCCGTCTGGGAGGGGGGGTGGGGAGGGGGTATGGCCGGCCGAGGGGGGTATTGGCCGGCGAGGGGTATACCCCCACACCCCCGGCCCATGTATGAAAACAGGCCCTCCGGAGCCTGCCTATACTGATGCGCCTCTAAGGGTACTTATATATTTGGCAAAACAGGCCCCGGGGCTTGCCCTATGTTGATGTAGTGATCATTAGACTCGCCAGGCGAAGGGCTTTCAAATGATATACAACACGACCATTTTGGGCGATTTTGGAATGTTTCCAAAAATAATCGATAATCGATATTTATCGATAAATCATGTTAATTTATAATTAATTATGATTGAAAACATTAATTTTTGTTTGGGATCGGTTCCTGATTCCCCGGCGCTACACCTGATCCAGAATTTCTCACCAAAGTACAAATCGGAGGAAGTAGGGGGGCCAATCCGGGGGGTCTGGAATATTTCGGGTGGGGGCAGACCACCTGTTACATGTATTGTAGCAGCTCATCCTTGTCTGAAACTGTAAGTGTAGTGTCTGAAACTGTAAAAGAATTGTGCCAGAAACATCGGAGAGGGAGAGTTTAAAAGATCGTTTTGAAGGGGGGTGCTCCACTATCGGGGGGTTGGCCCAAGTCGCTGGGAGGGGAGCAGAATCCCAGCCCCCCTGCTACATATACAAATGTACCTGGAAAACACAGGAATACCAGTTCACACTCTACTCTATTCAGTTCTAGTTCGAGCTACCAAGGTGTTTGTTCGGTATAAAAAGGTGGTAGACGCAGTCCTACAGTCTTGGTATATAGAAAATGTAAAAGAAAATCGCATTGCGATTAGAATGACACCGTTCCCATCAAAATCGGCGCAGGGGTTTACGAGTGACAGTCTGATAAAGTACATCGGTCATCGGTATGCACGCTGCGGTCAACTTTCTAGGAAGAAAAGGTGGCACGCTGGGTGACGCAGTTAAACGGTCATAACTCGCTTATTATCCAACCAATTCCGTTCCGGTTTGTTTTGTTAGACTGTATAAATTGTGCTCTTTTCAATTCTGAAGCCGAATTTCGCCTAGGAGCATTTTGAATTTTCGCGTGCCGGTCCCTACTACATGTAGAGTAGGTGGACCTAATTTGGGTCGGAAAACCTTTTTCCTTTTTCACTCTCTACTACGTTGACGTATAAAAATGCCGGTTTCACAGAAAAGTGGTTGAATTCAAGGGCTATCTAACGCACCAAACCTTTTTTGTACAGATCTTTATTATGCGCGAGTAATGCCCATGTCTTTCGCCTGCTGTAGCGCGTTTTTACGCAAAAAGGTGAACCTAATTTGGGTCGGTTTAAGCCTCACGCGCGACGGCCATTAGTTTTAGGCATGGATAAATCTATAGCATTCAAACAATACGTCACTCTGCAGCTTTTTTCCGAAAATCCGATTCGGTATTCAGCATTTTTGTATTCGGTTGCACGCACCCTAGGTAGTTGGTTTTGTACGTCTACTGAGCACCCGTAAAACGCATTTAAGTTTCGCTACAGCGATTACCGTTGTCGACCTAAATTGGAGGAGACCCATCCCCCAATCCGCCAAACACCCAAGACCCAAAATAAAAACACTGTCCGATTTTAACTTAAAGCCTTGGTTCCAACTTTAGGCTCAGGCTTAGGTTCAGGATTGAGCATAAGTTTACGCTCAATTTTGTCTTTGGCTTAGAAAAACAAGCTAAAATGAATGGTTGTTCGCCCGGAGGGGAAATGGGCAGCGAATCGAACGAACTACGATCGTTATTCCGTTGTGGGAGATGATAATCACTGGAATGGAACGCTGGAATGGAATGGAACGGCCATGATAATCGCTGGAATGGAACGGAATTCATTGGAATAGCAAATTAGACAGTCAAAAGGCTCTAAACGCATCCTGTAACTACTTACTAGACTAGGCTGTTTGGGTCACTGCCCCAGCGGAACAGGCGTAGACTGATACTTTAATATTAATTACATTAGTCATGCACTCATGTAGCTTTTAGGCTGAACTTGGCCCTACGTTCACTTGACAAAATTTTAAAGCAGGCACGTGCAATGTACTGTATACAGTAGAAAACTGCAGACAGAAATAATATGTAGTACAGACTGTCCCAAAAATGACAACATTTCTTTTTGCTGCCGCTTCCACAAATCTTGGCCAATCGTGATATTTGGAACATACATGCCACTTAACACTTAATAAGGGTAGTTATACTTATGATGTTACTGATACAGTCAGGCACTTAACGCCGTTTATGGTACCGGTACCATATATTATGGTGTCGGTACCATAAACGGCGTTAAGTGCCTGACTGTGATACTTAGAGTAGTGGTAAATAGCGATCGACCAGATTCTAACGATTCAGAATGTACCAGTATACATGTATTGTATGAACCCAGGGCTGTGTGGATGGTACAACCTTATAGACCAAGTTTGGAAAAAAAATTCATCAAAACAAAAAACGCGATTCAACTATGCATTGTTGAGTACTAATAATTTCTGCTAATTTTGCACTCAGAATGGCTTTTAAACGCTATCTCAAACGCTATTTTTTCAAAATTTTCTCGCCCTGTTTGGGCGGCGGGCCAACCAGGCCTCTTCAAAATTTTAATCCCAGTACAAAGGATCCTGCCTGCATTACTGAAATGTACCTGACCGGTTCACTGAAATGCAATTTTTTGCCAAACTATGCAAGTATTGGGTATTGGGGTTCTCAGGTATTCGTGGGTATTCGGTTTTTCAGGTATGGTTCGCACTGTAGTTTTAGGTGGTTTATCAAGCGTTTAGCGTAATAAGTATGACATGGAATTTAGCAGATTTGCTTCCAAAAAGAGTGAAAAGTCAAAAAGTTCCGGTTTCTACTACTGCTGACGGCTATTGGAGGCTTTACTGGTGGTGAGGCATGTAGAGGTGCACTTCAAATACTGCATAATGATAATATACGCACACACAGATGCAGTGTTTGTGTGTTAGGTTTTGTCTACTGATATGTTTGGCGTTGCGTGTGTAGTTGCGCTAGTTAGAAAATACACACCACTTGCTGTATGTACAACCGGGAACGCCTACCGTAACCGTGTACGCGCCAAACACTGTATTTGTAGCGCTATGTGATTAGCAGCCCGCTCGCCCTTTGTTGTCTAGAACTTTCTTCACTCTCTCTCCGTCTGGCTACCTGGCGAGCGGTCGTGTCGTTATTCTCCTGTATTTAATTATTTGTTGGAGGTAAACGTTGTTCTAAGATCGGCCACTACAAGGAACAGCAAGACCCAGCAACAAAACAACTGGCGACCAACGGTGGCATTCGGCGATCGCGGAAGAAAGAAAAAGACGATTTCCGAGGGAGGACGGTATTTCTTCACCTACCAACTTTCGGACGCACGCCCGGTTGGCGGCTGCTCTCAACTCAGAAGAGGAAGGACGCCCAAACACCAACGGTCGGCGTTTTTTCTCACTGATTTGGTTCGAGAGGAGGTCTCAGTACTTGTGATTTACTCACTTGTACCCCTCCTCATCTTCATTCCTGCCGGAGGAGGAGTCGCCTATACTCCATTCCTGCCGGAGGAGGAGTCGCCTATACTCCATTCCTGCCGAAGGAGGAGTCGCCTATACTCCATTCCTGCCGAAGGAGGAGACGCCTGCTTCATTCCTGCCGAAGGAGGAGACGCCTACTTCATTCCTGCCGGAGGAGGAGACACCTACTCGTGTCTACTGCATTTCCTGCCGGAGGAGGAGAAGTCTGCGCGTGTCTACTCGTCCCTGCCGGAGGAGAATTCGCAGCGTTCGCACCGGAGGAGGACTCGCAGCATTCGCACCGCCGGACAGCGAACCGTACGTCCGTACCGCAACGTTCACCCATCGCGGGCGCCGAATTGGAAATTGGTAAACTTCTCCCCGCCGGACAAGGAACCGCGCTTCCGTACCGCAACGTTCAACCATCGCGGGCGCCGAATTGAAACAACGCGGATACTACCGGAAACAACGCGGAAACTACAGGAAATCGTGCACCAACCACCGCGATGTCCAACCGCCGGGCACACATCCCGGCACCTCAACCTTATTGGCAGACAGTCGATGACCATCCACCTCTCAAATGGCCACTCTGGGAGCGGCTATTCAACGCGTTTCTCACTGGACTGGATGCAACCAGGGACAACACGGCAAAATTGACGGACAACGAGAAGAACGACTTTCTTCTCTCGTTTCTGGGGACAGCCGCGCTTCCCCAATTCGCCAGTCACCCTGTGTTCAACGCCGATCCAGATGCCAGTTTCGAGGAGTTCCTGGCAGCTGCCCGGGAGACTTTCTACAGGCCTGTCAACCCGGTACGGGCCCTGTTCGACTTTATGCAGCACTCACAAGGGTCTACACAGTCAATCACCGAGTACATTCGCGTACTCAGGACTCTGATCCAGCAGTGCACGTTCCCTGTCGATCAGGGGACACGACGCATCGAGGAACGCACCTTAATCGACTATCTGCTAGCAATACAATTGGTGCGCGGCCTACACAGCCGTGCTACACAGGAGAAACTGCTCGCCCTCGACGCAGTGGATTTGGACAAATTCACTGCCCTCGCATTGGCTGATGAGAGCGCCAAAAAGGATGCTGCAAACATGGCACCCGGGTCATCGCAGATCAGCGCTACCTCACACCGCCGGTACAACCGGGGCAAGGGACCTAGCTCCGCGCAGCACACAGGACCCAGACCTACGCCGGTACGCCCCAGTACCTCAGTCAACCGCCAGCCAACCGGTAGGAGAGTCTGCCGGCATTGTGGAGATTCCTCTCACGCAGACAGCAGGGATTCCAGATGCCGCGCCCGCGGTCAGACCTGTAAGAAGTGTGGTAAGGAGGGCCACTTCCAGCGAGTCTGTAGGAGCAACCCCTGCTCTACCTCGCGCCCTCCGGCTAAACAACACTGTCGACTCACTCACCAGATGCGCAGCAATCACAAAAAGGGCAGGAAGAGTGTCAATGCTTTGCACACTCAACCACCTTATTGTGAGGTTCACATCGCCTCTACTGATGATGCTCCTGCCGAACCACTGCGTTTGATGGTCGACACAGGCTCGGACGTCACTGGAATCACTCGGGACGAGTTCCATAAGCACTTCCGGGCCACCAAACTGCAAACGGCTGACCCGATCGTCAATTTCGACCAGTCAGAAGTGCCCATCGAAGGACAATTTCCTGCACAACTCTTCTTCCAAGGACGAACTGCCAACGTGTCTGTGTACGTGTTTGGTGATTCCTGCACCAATACACTAGGCATGGATGCAATGCGTGCGCTGGATCCAGTGTACATCACTATCCAGGCCAAAAACAGCATTGTCCGCGCAGTCACCAAGTCCAGCTCACCAGAGGATGTCAACGACGGTGCTCCCGCCAGCAGCGCGCCACCAGCAGATATCTCTGACGTCTCTACTCCTACGCTAGCTGCCAAGGATACTCAGACCTGGGAGAAAGCAGGATTGCTGTCGCTGCTACACAGCTTTCCCAAGCTCACGAGCACAGCTATCGGCACTTTTCCCGGATTCAAGCACAGAATCCGGCTCAAACCTGACGCGCGGGTACCACCCGCCCAACCAGTTCGCTCCATTCCAGTGCGCTTCGAGCAACTTGCAGAGAAGGCAGTCAAGGAAATGGAGGAGCAAGGCATCTGGGAGAAGGTCGCACACTCAGACTACGTGCATGGAATGGTCGTGGTGGCAAAAGCAGACGATTCTACTGCTGTACGCATCACTTCCGACCTGTCTCCACTCAACAAAAACGTGGATCCAGTGCTGTATCCACTACCCAACATCCAGGATTTGCTGTACACGCACCTCGCTGCTGCTACAGTGTTCAGCAAAATAGACCTGCGGAAGGCCTATTTCAACATCGAGCTTGATGATGAGTCTCAGTTGCTAACGACTACAGCCACACCGTGGGGCTACTATGCATACCGCAAGTTGCCCATGGGACTCAAGGATTCTGCAGCTGTATTCCAGAAGCTGGTTCACGAAACGCTTGCTGGGATTCCTGGATGCCAGCCCTACATAGATGACATCATTGTCTATGGAAGGAATCGAGAGGAGCACGACCGCACTCTACGGCTGGTTCTACAGAAGTTGGATGCCAAAAATCTCCGACTGAACCTCAGCAAGTGCAACGTCGCCTCACCCAGCATCTCGTTTCTGGGCCATGTGATCGCCAACGGATGGGTCAGCCCGGATCCACACAAGTTGGACTCGATTCGCAACATGGAACGACCCCAGAACAAGCTGGACGTGCAGAGTTTTTTGGGTGCGATCAACTACCTGAGCAAGTTCGTTCCTAGCCTGACCGACGCCTCAGAACCACTTCGTGTGCTCACCCGAGCAGACACGAAATTCAAGTGGGAGCAGCCAGAGCAAGCTGCCTTCGATCGACTCAAATCTCTGATCTGCGACAAACGAGGACTCAAACTCAAGATGTTCGATCCGGAGAAACCCACCATCGTGACTACAGACGCCTCCGCCTATGGAATAGGTGGAATGCTGTCTCAAGTGCACTGCGGCCAGGAGTACCCAGTGGCATTTGGACACCACACGCTGGACCCCACCAAACGCCGTTGGGACACCACAGAAAGGGAAGCGTTCGCTGCCATGTTCTTTTGCGAACACTGGGAGAAGTACCTACTTGGCAGCCACTTCACACTACGCACGGACCACCAGGCTCTGCAAGCTCTGCTGCACCGGCAGACCAACCAGCGCCGATCTCAGAAGTTTGAACGCTGGGTGCATCGCCTCAACGTTTTTGACTATTCAGTCGAATTCGTGGCCGGACGCAAAAACTACATGGCCGATGCATTGTCCAGACTGCAGAAGGTGCCAGACGTGCCCAGAGTCTGCAGCACCACTAAGAAGGGTCTTTCCATCGAAAAGATTGCTAACGCTACGGACCAGGACCCTCAGCTGCAACTTGTGAAGCGTTTCTGCACCAGAGGGTGGCCAGTTAAACGTAAACTGCCGCCTCAGCTCCTGTCAACGCCTTTCTACACGCTGCGTGACAACCTCTCCCTGGAGCATGGATATGTCATCCGAGACAACAGCCAGATCGTGGTTCCACAAGTCTTGCGACCGGATCTGCTCTCCATGGCTCACGAAGGACATCCAGGCATCGTTGCCTTCAAACGGAAGCTTAGAGAGACCTACTGGTGGCCTGGAATGGCTACTGAGGCTGAGCGTTTCGTCAGGGACTGTGGAAACTGTCTCAACTCGGCCAAGTCAGCACCCAAGCTGCACCTACAGGGCCAACATCTGTACACACCGAAGGAGCCGTGGGAGGAACTCTCCATCGACATCACAGGGCCATTCGATAACGCCCCTGCTCACCAGAAAAACATCGTTGTGCTCGTGGACAACTACTCCAAGTTCCCAGAGATCCTGTGCACGAAGGACACCACTTCTAGCAGGATCATTCGCTGGCTCAGGGAGATCTTCGCTCGTTTTGGCAACCCAGCCAAAATAATCTCTGATAACGGACCACAGTTTGTCAGTGACGAGTTTCGAAACTTCCTGACAGAACGGGACATCATCCATGAGACAACACCTGTCTACACTCCCCAACAAAACGCGTTCGTGGAGGTCTTCAATCGATTCATCAAGCACCACATTCAGACGTTCAGCTCGAGTCTACCGTGGGAGGAAGGCCTTCAGCGATCCCTCGCTCACTTTCGCGCTACACCTCGAGAGGGCCAGGAGCTCAGCCCTGCGCAGAAGTTTTTCGGACGCAGACCTCGATTGGGCTGGGAAGTCTACAGACTACCCCGCAAAACGGCTCAAAAAGAGGAAGGAGGGGAAGACAAGCAACCGCGGCAAAGACAACAGCAATCAAGCCAAAACACTGTTAGCTCAGGGCAACTGTTCGCTGTTGGGCAGAAGGTGCGCACCAGACGACCTCACACGCCTAAGGGACTCAGCCCCTGGAGCAACAAAGTGCTAACGGTTGTAAAGGTGCTCGGCAGGTTCAACTACTTGCTGTCTGACAAGCAGAAGTGGAACGGGCGCAACATGCAACGTGTTGCCGACCGGCCGGGACCATCTGTCTACGAAGCTGAGGCAACCGCGCCAGAACCAGCTCAGCCGCGACCACAAGGACGACACCACCCTCAGCGGAATCGTCAACCGCCAGACCGCCTAGGGGACTGGCACTACTACTGACCGACGTTTCCGCCTCAAGAAGAAAGAAGGTGGTTGATATGTTTGGCGTTGCGTGTGTAGTTGCGCTAGTTAGAAAATACACACCACTTGCTGTATGTACAACCGGGAACGCCTACCGTAACCGTGTACGCGCCAAACACTGTATTTGTAGCGCTATGTGATTAGCAGCCCGCTCGCCCTTTGTTGTCTAGAACTTTCTTCACTCTCTCTCCGTCTGGCTACCTGGCGAGCGGTCGTGTCGTTATTCTCCTGTATTTAATTATTTGTTGGAGGTAAACGTTGTTCTAAGATCGGCCACTACAAGGAACAGCAAGACCCAGCAACAAAACATCTACTCTTGTCCATACGTATTGTACACGTGCTTGGTAGAGCTGGGGGGGATTAGGGAAGGTCAGAAATGGACTATAATTAATTAACTTTCAGGCAAAACTGACTTGTAGGGGTCCCCTAACAAAAATTTCAATTTTATCTACTGTATTCAGTTGACTCCTAAGTCTAAGCCTAAGCCTAAGCCTAAGCAAGAAACTGATTAATTAATAGGATAGTGGAGGGACCCCTAAAAGTCAGTTAAGCCTAACTGGCATATGACTGTTATTTTTTTAGGTATCTTGTTGGTAGAGCGCGTCTGTCAATTATTTGCATATAACTTCCGCTCTCCTTCTTTCTCGTCTTTAAGCGTGTTGTTGTTGCGCTCTCTCCTCTTGCTCATCTGTTTGTTTGTCTCACAAGTAAAACGTTCGGTTCGGTTCGCTCATATCTGTTGCTGTTAGCGATAGCGACTTAACGGGTTAGGTGTAGCTGGGGGGGATTAGGGAAGGTCAGAAATGGACTATAATTAATTGACTTTCAGGCAAAATTGACTTGTTTGTACGACTCCGGAACGTGCCCTATACTGATACGTACGCCTAGGGGTATTTTTATATTTGGAAAATAGGCCCTCAGGTCAGGAGCGTGCCCTATACTGATGCGTCTCTAGGGGTATTTTTCTATATTTGGAAAAGAAGCCCTCCGGAGCTTGCCCTATGCTGTTGCTGATGTAGTGAAATTTTTCGCATACAGTTTAGTAAATAGTTGCAGGATGTGTTTAGAGCGTTATGACGGTCTAATTAACCGTTCCAGTGGTTTTTGTTCCATTCCAGCGATTATCATGGCCGTTCCATTCCATTCCAGCGTTCCATTCCAGTGATTATCATCTCTCTTCCGTTGTAACGTTTCGGCCCATCAGTTACTATAGGTAGGACGTTCGTGCTTCGTCTGAGTCCGACCGAGTGTGTGTGTTGCTTTTGCTTCCTTCAGAAAGCTTTTTTTAGTTTGGAGGTGTGTGTGTGTAGTAAGCAGGTTGTTTATAGTTGGTTGGTTGGGTAAAGATGAGCGACAACGCCGATCAAGTGGCTGGTCAGTCGGGATCTGCAGAACAAAGCGTTTCAGGTGTTGACCTTACCGAAAACAAGGTAAAAAAAACAGCTCAGTAATGGCAGTCATACATGGGCAAAGGGCGGAGGGTTGAGGGGTTGACCGCGGTTTATGCGTATTTAGTATTATCCGTGACGGAGATTTCATAAAAAAAGCTAGGCTCTAAGCCCGACTGAACCTAAGTCTAAGTCTAAAAAACTGAAGCGAAAAGTTGGGTTTGACAGCGGATTGAGCGAATGGGCCTTCCTTCTCAATTATCCACCATGTGATGTGACGGATAACAGGAGGTCATTCACGCGCGAATGGTTGACCCTGAATTGAGAGAAAAGTTTATCCGATAGCATTTTACGATGCATAACAACAAAATACAAAAAACAACGGAACGAAGAACAGCTGTGCAACCAGATCAGAGGGAGGGCTGGGCCGTTTGTCCGGCTTCTAAAGCCCTACCCTTCAAATGATTACTCACATCCAGACATGGGCAAAAGGGGAGGGGCTGAGGGGTTGACCCCCTCCTCAGTAGGATCCGGCATAAAAATTTTGCGGGCGCCGAATTGCGATAGGAAAAGTTGCCGAAAAGACTTCCCCTGGTGCACGGATCTCGGGGAAAAGAGTTTGCCACCCTTTTGGTCGGTTATTTTTAAAAAAGTTCAGGGATTTGTGCAAAAGTTGCAGCTTTCACTTTTACTAAAACTTGTTCACTTTGATGATTTTTAGAAAGAGGAACTTCAGTAGAAAATTCTTTTGCGCAAAACTAATATTTCTAGTTCTCTGGTCGTCAGATGAACACGAAAATTCAAGTTGAGTTTATTATAGACAGCACTAAAAATCAAGTGTAAACACTAAATTGAAGCTTCGCAAATGAATTCTACTGAATTCGAATGAATTAATTTATTTTTTTTTTGCATTTTCGTCCATCTGTAACTTTTCTCTATCGAATAAAGCGCAATATCAGCGGTTTTCTGCAATTTCAATTTTTTTCATGCCTACTCTCAAGCTCTGATCTATCCCCTCTCAGCCGGCTGCTACCCCCTCATGAAGTTTTTGGAAGAATTTTAGATAGAAAGCCATGCATGACGGTACCATATGGTAATGGTACCACTACAATATTGTACGAAATCTGAACAGAATGGTACCATATGGTACCGGTACCAATGTTAAGATAGCTACTAATTTTACCGTGTGCGTAGGCCTACCTTATGCATATTTCTACGCATTTACTTTCAAAGATTCCTGAATAGCAGATTTAAAAATGAAAAAAGAAAAATACACGATTTCGACATCGACTTATAAATCAATCATAGGCATCAAACCCATTAACGGATTTGCGCGTGCAAGGACATGTGAATATACAGGGTGTGTCAAAAAAAAACAACCCAGCAGAGTTTTTGCTGTAGCAACCGCAAATCTCAACCGATTTGAATGAATCCTGCTTTAAATGAAAGACGAATAAATTTTTGAAAGACTGGTGAAGGCCCTATTAAGATACGATGCTTAGTTCCTGAGATATTTTCCTTCAAACTCAAAACAGAGATTTTGGCAGTGAACAAGAGCGATTCCGTTGCACTTCACAACAAAACGGATTCCTACTGCTGAGGGGCAACAAGACTTTTACAATTGAAGTAACCAAGCATGTGTGGCACCAGAAAAACCTCGTTACGTTAGCCCTGAGCAGTAGGAATCGGTTTTATTGTGAAGTGCAACAGAATAATAAAAATCGCTCTTGTTCACTGCCATAATCTGTTTTGAATTTGAGTGCAAATATCTCAGGAACTAAGCATCGTATCTTAATAAAAGCTTCACCAATCTTTCAAGAATTAATTTATCTTTCATATAAAATAGGACTTACTGAAATCGGTTGAGATTTGCGGCTGCTACAGTAAAACATCTGCTGGTTTGTTTTAATCTCTGTTGTTCACTGCCAAAATCTCTGTTTTGATTTTTAAAGCAATTATCTCAGGAACTAAGCAACGCATCTTAATAAAAGCTACACCAATCGTTCAAGAATTTATTTATCTTTCATTTAAAGCAGGATTCATTCAAATCGGTTGAGACTTGCGGTTGCTACAGTAAAAAATCTGCTGGGTTGTTTTTTTTTGGCACACCCTGTATATGACAATTTCCTATCGATTAACCATAAATATAACAAACAACAAACTTCGTCCAAACCCCAGGGCTCCTTCTCGTTTTAAACGAAAAATTAGCCAAAAATGATCTACACTTGAAGCACTAATTTGCGCAATGGGGACTCATACCAGCAACTAAGCTAAAAGGGTAAAATAAAAAAGACAAGAAATCATTTTCTGCAGGGGTAGGCAGAATAGATTTTAGCACCCGCATTGGCACGATTACGCTGCAGCGCATAGTCGCTCAGTAGACTACCGCAGAGTGGAACTTTCTTGGTTTTACCAATAATTGGTTAGCGTTGCTGGCTGAATAAGAATTCAACGTCATCCGATGTCTGTTCGGCAGGCAGTTTGAGTGTTTTAGGACGGAGGTGTGGTGAAGGTGATAAAGAGCGAGGGCAGCGGAGACGCCCATCCGGCCAAAGGCAACACAGTCTACGTGCACTATGTGGGAACGTTGGCGGAGACCGGAGAAAAGTTCGACTCGAGTCGCGACCGCGGTGAACTGTTCAATTTCGGCTTGGGCAAGGGTCAGGTCAGTTGCGATTCACGGCAGTCTAATATTGATCCGATCGATCGGCTGTTTTAGGTGATTAAAGGCTGGGACATAGGTGTTGCTTCCATGAAAGCAGGGGAAATAGCTGTGCTCACTTGCAAACCCGAATATGCCTACGGCGAAGGCGGATCTCCTCCTAAAATTCCTCCCAATGCTACGTTGAACTTTGAAGTATCTCTGCTGTTTTTTTTAAAACTCGCATGCCGCGTTGTAACTTAATGATGTGCGACAAGGCGTTGTGGGTGGACGGAAAACCCTCAGGATTTTCCACCCTCCCCTCCTCAGCTGCCTTGAGTCACGACGGCCCTGCATCCCTAACGGTTGTAGTGGGTTCGAAACCAGTCTGACTGAAAGCAAAGCCCAATCCAGGCCGAACGCCAGTGATGGCAAGTAGAATGGGTACCACCGTCGGGTGGGAAGCTGAAGGAGTCTGTGCGCAAGGCCTCAGAATGCTTCGGCACTCTTCTCGCAAAACCGACCAAGGTGATGTGAGGTCAGGGCCACGCGGAACGCCCTACCGCACGTCTTAGGTGCAACTAGGCATGCGAGTTATTTAGCTTTGGCTCTAGCTCCCTCAGTGGTGGGGCTTAGTGTTGTGTGCAGCTTTTCTGCTGTTGTGAGGTCGAAGCTATGTTGTAGGTGAAAACTAAAAAGTGCTTGGAAACGCTTTCTAACCTGTTTTGAATCAATTTTCAGACGTTTTATGAACAAAATTCCGTTAGCATTTGGCTCTATTTTACGCTAGGATATGACACAAATAGGCATTTTACACAATTTCATGTAATTATGACAAGCAACTTTGCATTTCACACACTGGTTTGGCCCGAGTGTGCTTCCAAAAGATACCCCTTCTTGTTCTATTAATTGGGCAACCTCCACAGGGTCGGGCTCGGCTGGCTGGATTTCATCTTGGGTGGGTCTGGTCGAGTCGAAGCCGGTGTGGACAAAACCCCATACCCCTGGCCCATCTACGGCTCTGGGAATTGTTCTGCTATTATTCGCACTGTAATCTAGCAGGCATGGCGAGAAATCTGGGATTGTAAAGCTTAGTTCAGTGTGTAAGGTTAGCTTTGATTTGCAGGTAGAATTAGTTCGGTGGGAAGGGGAAGATATCTCACCTGACAGAGACAAGAGCATTACCAGAAGTCAACAGGATGAAGGCGAGAAGTACTCCACCCCCAATGAAGGCGCCAAAGTCACTGGTTGGTTTACTTTCTCACTAAAACTACAAAACCTGCTTCTATGGCTAGACCTTAATTTAGTTGTCTTATCTGTTCCAATCAGACCTGGGCGAAACGGGAACTGATGGGGTTGTCCTCCTTCAGGCTCTGACCTACCCTCACAGGCCAACTCAAACATGGGCCGGGGGTTAAGGGGGATTTACTTACCCCTCCCGTCGCCGGCCCATACACCTTCGGCCGGCCAGCCCCACTCCCCGACGGACAAAAATTTTCGTTTTTGGACAACTTTTTTCGGGGGAACCCCCCCCCCCCCCCCCGAGATCGCCAAACCCCTTCCGGTTTTTTTCGGCCCTTGTATGGGCCAACTCAATTGCCTTCAGGAATATTTTAGAATTCTAAATAAAAAATAATGATAACAGTAAACTTGTAGTGGCGCCGTCCGGGGCTATGAGCCCAAATTCTAGAGAGGGTGTTTGTTTGGGCACTAAAAAGCTAAAAAATCGCCTCAATTACTCCTCAGAAGTGGCTACCCCAAGGATTACAGAGTTCTACCTCCCCTCGGCCGAAATGCATGCCCATGTGTGGTTCCAATTGAGGATCGGTCTCATAGGCCAGTTAAACCGTTTGGTTGGTAAGAAGTAACCGAGGTTCCTATGCAGCAGTTGCATGTCGGCTTCTTGTGTGCTCGCATTGAGAGTGCAATTGGGGTTGTGGTGTAGAGTGTTAAAGCGACGTAAACTGATGATGAGTGTAGTGTTTGTGTTTAGCACACATAATAGCGTCGCACGAGGGCAGAGCGTTCCTAGATCAAGAGATGAGTTGGGTGTTGGGCGAGGGAGTGGAGGCAGGTCTTCCCGACGGTCTCGACGCGGCGCTCAAGCGATTCAACAAGGGCGAGCGGTCGTTGCTGCATCTGGCCTCCAAATGGGGATACAGAAAGCAGCCGCCCAAAGACTTTAACTTGCCCGAAAACGCCTCTCTCGACTTAGATGTCACTTTGAAGGATTTTGAGAAAGTTAGTCACTTAACTAATTTGCTACTTAGCGGCTGGTACTTCCTGGCCTCATTAGCAGTTCAGATTTTTGTTTGTCTTTTAAAAGAAAGTGATCTTTGCGCTCTGATTGGTTATTGCATGGCAATTGGAGAATGAAGTGAAGAGAAATAATGTGCACTTTAGAGCAAGGAGTCTTGGGAGATGAACACAGAAGAGAAAATCGAAGAGTCGCAGAAACTGAAAACTCGGGGCACCGAATTTTTCCAGGTGAGACACTTTTGCTCTTCGCATGTCGTTTGCTTGTCTTTTTTTGACGGACTCATCTATTCCCAAATAAATTCTTTTCGAACAATTTTTGTTATTACGAATATGGTTAGTTGAACACAGATATGGGTTAGAATCCCCAAAACAATTTGTATAACGTAAATGATCTTAATGAGTCGGGGCCAGGCAGGGACTGGTAGATTTGTTGGTTGAAAGATATGAAGAAAGTTGGATCCATTAAACAGAACAATCCGGATGTTGTAATTGAAGCGCGGCCTGGGTACCATGTCTTGCTTCTTTACAGCAGTGTGCTTACTGAACGCTCTGCACTGCTGTCGACCGCTTTTTTACTAAATCAGATGGCTTGCAGGCAGGCAAATACAAGCTAGCCATTGGCAAGTATAAGAAGATCGTGGATCTGCTGGAGTTCGAGAAAAGTCTGGAGGGAGAGCAGAAAACTGAACGAGATCAACTGTTCACCGCCGCTCACCTCAACCTGGCCTTGTGTCTTCTGAAAAAGAACGAACCTCATGAGTGTGTCAAACACTGCGATAAAGTCATCGAACTGGACGCCCGCAACATCAAGGCTCTCTACAGGAGAGCTCAGGTCGGTCGGTCGGTGTCTGTGCAGTGGTAGATGGTTTGTTTGTAGGCGCGTGAGCAAACTAAAGATTGGGAGGAGGCGAAGAAAGACTACGAGCGAGTGTTGTCAGTGGACGCAGAGAATAAAGCAGCCAAAGCTCAGGTCTTGGTCTGCAACCGAGAGATCAAGAAGTACCACGACAAGGAAAGGAGCACTTACAAGAACATTTTTGCTAAAATGGCTGCACAAGATGCTAAGGTGAAGTTACGACACTTTTCTAACACGGTTATAGGGGTTAATACTTGCGTTCTTAAGCGTAAATTGCTCCAGAGACCAGTTTTAAGGATGTGCTTGAGTTACTAGCATAGTACATAAATAAGTGAAGTCGGAAGATTACAATTGAACAATGCTTACGAAACGGGTAACTGATTTGTGCGAAAGTGATGCGGTTCAGGACGAATGCACTGTTCCAAAACTAGTATATTACTCACTTGCGTTAATTTCAGCTTACTAGTTCATTGTTTATTCTTTTTATAGAAACATAATAATTAGGTAAATCAAATTGTTCTAGAAAGAGAGAGAGGACAGCGAAGCAAAGCGTCAAAAGGCGTTCCCTCACTCAGATGCACCCGAGCAAAATGGTCAGGAGACTTCAGAAGAGAAGGTCAGTTTAAGCCATACGTGGACAGGAAACTATGAGCAACTCTTACCCCAACCCCCTCCCCATCGGCGGATCACCTGATCATTGGGTTTATTGGGGAATTTTCCGATATTGGGTATTGGGTAATATTTTACACTAGATATTTTGAAGATTTTTTGGCTTTTTTTCAGATTTTATTTGAGAGTTTGCTATTCAAAACAGATTTTTTGTTGAATAAAATGACTCCAGATGACCTTGATTACAAACATATGGTACAGTATTATGATGTTCTCTGAAAACTGATTTGATTTTCTGATTGACGTATTTTTATATAAAAAGAAAGAATACATTGGAAAAGCTAGTGTTGTTAGGCTCTTTTTTTTTAAAAAAAAGGCTTTTTTTTTAAAAAAAAAGCTTTTTTTTGAAGGCCCAGTTCGAAAATTTTTTATTTTATTCACAGTATGGAAATTTTTGGGGAAAATCGCTGAATTTAGCCTCAGATATACATTAGAAGTGCAGTTCTATCAATTTCTTGCCTATTCTAAGCATAATAATAGGTTTTGAAGGGCAGCAGCCACTCTATGAGCAATGCTGCAGGTAGAATATCGACTCTCAGGCTGTAACACTATGTTTGAACCAAAGTATCAGCTTTTGTATTTAAAGTTGCTTCTGATGCATCCTTGCATCTCCTACAAGCTATATTTCATGCTAGGAAAAAAATTTTGAAAAAAAAATTTCGAAATGAAAAATTTTCATAAAAAAAGCTATTTTTTTGGCTTTCAAAAAAGAATTTTTTTTACAACTCTAGGAAAAGATGGTTTCTGTTCTGTTTACACTGGACAGGAATTAGTTGAATAAACCAGCAGAACAGTATCAACTTGCCGTTTTCCACATAGTCACATTTTGATTCACTTTTGCTTTGCAGCACAAGTTTTATCTGAAAACAAAATTATCTGCGTATTTTCCTTATCAATGAAGTGGGGGTAGCGGCGGCCTGAGGGGGTAGGTCGAGTCTGAGGGGGTCAAGCCCCCATTGCGCATGTGTGAGTGAGGTAGTAGGTTTAGATGGAGACGCAGGTGGAGGACCAAAAGGCACACGAACAGACCGCCGAAAGCTGATTTGCCTGTCGTTGATTTAGTACTGACAGTAAGCAACGAGAACTGTGCAGTTTTATTGGCACTCTCACTGTACTGTACTGTCCACAGTTTGTTTGCTTACATTTTTTCGCTCTCTGCTGCGTTTGGCTTGACCGATGATTTCAGTAATGCCGCGTTGCGTCTCGTTCTTTGTTCTTCATAGTCTGTTGTTGTTGTTTATGTAGTTGGTAGGCGCATCGCCAGTGATAATAACCAGAGCTCCTGCAATATCCGAATTATAGTAGCATCTTTGCATACCAAATTGATTTGCTAGCTGGCACTGCTGGCTTCTAATTAGATCAAAAGTTAATCGGTGTTGAATAGCGTAATATTTTGATGTCGCTGGAACTCTTGTGATAACACGTGGTCTTTTTTTACTCGTTCACCGCTCGTTTGTGACTTCTCTGATCTAGTGTCCATTCCGAATTACGCCAATTAAAAAGTGCATACCACTGTGATTGATTGCTGCCCGAACTTGGTACAAGATTTACAGGGTTAGACGCACGCGCCGGTGTTGCGTCATGTTTGGTCCAGAGTTGGTTTGCTCTTGCGCAGATTACACACGCACATGTAAGTTAGAGATGAGCACTAGCACTGCATACACCCAACTAAAGCCGTACGTCAATTTAGCCAACTCTAAGGTATAGGGGCGTGCCATAATTACGTACATACATGGGCCGGAAAAATGGGGTGGGGGGGGTCAAAATTTTCAATTTGGGGGGTGGGTGTTCCGTCAAAATTTTCGGCCGCACACTATTTTATGACCGTATATAACACAAATCAGCAATTTGGAGCAATTCATGTCATTACAAAAAGCAACTTAGCATTTCACATACTAGTTTCGCCCCATATGAAATGGACATAATTGAAAAGGAAGATGAACTTCCATACAAAGTGAAGCTGCCAGAGTCGAATTTGTTTTGAAATTTGTGTTTGTTATGTGCAGTATTTTGGTGTAGTAAAGCTGGCCTGCACCATTATATCGCAACCACTGCACAGGGTGGGTGGGGTCGGCAGGACGCCATTTTGGGTGGGTGGGTGGGGGGGTCCGGGGGGGTCGAGCCTAAGTTGGGGGGTGGGCAAACCCCCCCGCACCCCCCCCCGGCCCATGTATGATTACGTATGGTGTTTTTTGCGTATTTTCGGACCCCTCCCCGTGGTAATCGCTCGTAATAATTTGGCTACCCCCTGAAATGTTAATATTTTTTGAGAGTTGGAGCCCAAATTTTGGTGTTCAATTCCATATAAAATGACGTTTATAATAACATATGCATGCAGTAACATATACAGGGTGCGTCAAAAAAAACCAACCCAGCAGATTTTTTGCTGTAGCAACCGCAAAACTCAACCGATTTGAATGAATCTTGCTTTAAATGAAAGATAAATACATTCTTGAACGATTGGTGTAGCTTTTATTAAGATGCGTTGCTTAGTTCCTGAGGTAATTGCTTTAAAAGTCAAAACAGAGATTTTGGCAGTGAACAACAGAGATTAAAACAACCCAGCTGATTTTTTACTGTAGCAGCCGCAAATCTCAACCGATTTCAGTGAGTCCTATTTTATATGAAAGATAAATTAATTCTTGAAAGTTTCGAGAAGCTTTTATTAAGATACGATGCTTAGTTCCTGAGATATTTGCACTCAAACTCAAAACAGATTTTGGCAATGAACAAGAGCGATTTTTATTATTCTGTTGCACTTCATAATAAAACCGATTCCTACTGCTCAGGGCTAACGTAACGAGGTTTTTCTGGTGCCACACATGCTTGGTTACTTCATTTGTAAAAGTCTTGTTGCCCCTCAGCAGTAGGAATCCGTTTTGTTATGAAGTGCAACGGAATCGCTCTTGTTCACTGCCAAAGTCTCTGTTTCGAGTTTGAAGGAAAATATCTCAGGAACTAAGCATCGTATCTTAATAGGGCCTTCACCAGTCTTTCAACAATTTATTCGTCTTTCATTTAAAGCAGGATTCATTCAAATCGGTTGAGATTTGCGGTTGCTACAGCAAAAACTCTGCTGGGTTGTTTTTTTGACACACCCTGTACAATGATCGATAGTCATAAAAGATTGAATCAATAAGTTATATTAAACTCTTAATAAGATGTCAAAGATCATTGGTGTCATTTAGGATTTATAAATTGGAAAACCCTGGCTTAGCTGCCGTCTCTAATCTAAGCGTTCATCTAAGTGAAATTGGGAAAATGTAATCGAATCGAGACTAAACGCACATACATTGTATATTGTACGTAAGAAACAAGAAAAGTTATGGCCCATCAGTGATTTCTACATTGAAAAAATAAGAATTGTATGGCAAAAAATGGATGAAAAATATTTTAGTGAAGGGGTAGCCAGCCGAAACTTCGAAGCTTTTGGCCTTCGGCAAACCGAACCTTCATTGGTGAGCCACTGAACTTCGCCGAACTTCTTACGGGGTGGGGGTAAATAATAGTGCTTATTTGTAGTTAGGAAATTTATGGTCGCCCCAAAAGTACTGTTGTTTGTGTATACACATACACATTTACCATACACAAAAATACACATTGTTTTTTCAATGTGTATACTCATACACATACACATACACATTGAAAATTCGGATGCACATTACCATACACAAACAGTACTCAAAATGTGTATTTTTGTGTATGTGTATTTGATCAGCAAAAGTCGATAAAATTTCGAACAGAAACGTAAAATTTCGATGTTTTTTCTGCAGTAATAAATAGTAGATATCCTCATAAAGCCTTCAAATGGCCTAAGTAACTCGATTTCAAAGCTATCCAAGCTTTCAAGCAGTAGACATTAAGAAATTTGATTTTCTTAGCATTTCTGGCTCAAAATCTACCAAAAAATTTGCATTTTCAGTACAATACACATACACAATTATACACAAAAATACACATTGTTTTGTTGAATGTGTATACACAAATTACCATACACATTTGAAGGTAAATGTGTATACACATACACATACACAAACGGAAAATCCAATACCAAACAACAACCCAAACGCATAAATGTTCGTCCTTCAAAGAAATTTTTAACAACTTTACTTGCATATCTATAGTTGCAACATCACTTGGTCAGGGATTGACAAAGTAATTCGCCCAAGCAGCGCTTATCTTCCACAAATACGCACCTGTTGTTGTAGCTGAGTGAAGTTTACCAAAGTATTAGGTATAAAGTGTGTAGTAAGCAGCTTACCTAGGATTAGGTTCTAATAAAAATACGTTTTACTTTAATCTTTCCCACTCCACTCTCTATTCGACGTATACGCTTGGGCAAAAAGTTACAAAAATGTTTAGACCAAATCATCGTACCCCACACAATTTGACGAACTTCTAGTTTACTGTACGTATGATTTAGTGTATGTAGGCGTTAAGAATAAAGCCTGTCTGAGGATGTTTATCGGGAACAGAGTTGTCTGGCAAAAATGGAGAGCCGTTCAAGTCCCCAAGCCCACCCAAATAGTGACCAGGCTGACTCAACTGATGTCCAAGATGTGGAGTCAACCGAAACCATTGGCTTGTCTCAGGAAGTAAGGTATAACCTTTTTTACTGTTAGTTGCTGTTTTGTCTTGTCTTGTTCGAGTTCGAGTTCCAGTAGAAAGTAGTAAACAGTACGGTACCGACCGTTAACGCTATAAACGTGTACGTATGTATATGATGCCTGCCGAACGAATATAACTTATGTTGTTGTGAATGTGTATGGTGCAGTCCCCGAACGTGGGGGTACCATAGAATGTAGGTACCGGTACCATATAGAGCCACTAGCACCACATATGGTGCCAGTAGCATAAAGGGCGTTAAGTGCCAGACTATTCAGTACAAGGCTGATGATCGAAGGTACTGCCTGCGTGTCTGCCTGGTATAAATTTCAGTATAGTGGCTTTATTATAGGAAGCAAGCGAATTGAATGAGAAGTACAAGAAAGATGTCCAAAAATTCGAGAAGATAAAAAAGTCTGTTTTAAACGAACAACTTTGCCAACAGGTATTGTGCTGAAGAAAAGTTATCCTATCTGTGTCATTGGACCTGACAAATTTTAGAAACAAAAGATAGCCGTTGTAAAGCCATCCAAGCCCAGCAATTCTTAGGATTAAGAGAAGGCATAACGTAGCCAATACTGATTCGACAATACCGTTCACTCTTATCAGCAAGCGGTCTGTCATTGATTTTAAATAAACGGTTGCTCGACCTCATTCTTCTGTTCGATATGAATCCCTGATAATGAATATAGAATGTTTCAATTCGAGTGCCCCACCAATATACAGTACATAACAGAGAATTCGCCGTGAGGGCTGGGATTTTGGCGCCAGGCCGACTCAAGCTTTTTGAGCCAATACAGGTGGGTACTTTGCACTTTTAACCGGACTGGTATTGGTCATAAGTACGTACTGGTTGCATACAGTACAGATCATCAGCATGTACCGGTACAGATCAGTTGATGTTGCCGGCAAAACTCAGTCGCTTTCTCTCCTGTGTAAAACTGCCGAATATGTTGAAGCAAAGGGGCTGACATAGTCAAGCAGAGGTGGGTTGGAGTGACCGTTCCGATCGGGCGCTGGCCTGGTCGGCCGGCCGGCCGCTCGCGCGCGCGCTAAGGTCAGAGCATGTGCCTAATGCGCCGGCCGCTGAGGGACCGACAAAACCGATGTTTACCTAAAACACTATCCGGTATACGGTATATTTTGGATACCGGATACCGGACCATGGACGACTAAAAACTACTGGACTGATCGCGCTCCCGACCGCTAATACATACTTAGGGTAACTTTACACGTCCGTATCTTTGGAACCGTTCGACCTACAAACAATATATATACATCTTTAGAATCCTCACGGTCTCAGCAATCGAACGCAGTGCTCAAATCGCTTTCAAACCCACTACAAGAAAAGTTGATTTTTTTCCATCGCGCAAATTAGGATTACCGATCAATGTTGCGCAGATTAGGTTGCACCACAGTACAGAGCTCGGCCCCCTCTACAACTTTGGTCTACGGCCCAAAGCGCTCCGACGCATCCATAAGGAGTTATTTGCAAAAAACTCTGAATTCATTTAACTTTGAAACGGAGTCAGTAATCTTGTTATCTGCGCTAACTAATAGTTAATTCCAGAAAATATAGAAAGAGAATCATTTAATTTTGCGTACAGTGCAGTTACGTGCGCGCGTATGTAGTTGTCTGTTTGTTTACTTTGGCCGCCTACCTGCAACGGCCGTGTGTATCGATTTTTCTGGCCACGCCTGTCTGCTTGTCTGTTGTCTGGCACTGGCAGTGTGTGCTGGTGAGGTGCACGTGTGGCTTGCGGCCGCGAGTTTCTTGCTTGTCGGTCGGTCGGCCGGCCGGTTTTTTGCTGTTTGGTTTAGTCTGCCTGCACCCATAGGTATTTATTCAAGACTGAATTATTAAAGATTTTCTGCTGCGCCATCATCGTGATGCTTCTTGCTTCACATGTTTCCTGCGCATTAACTGTTTTTGCTGGAAATTGTGTTGGGCCACCCATTCCTTAATTGTTCTGCTTCTTTTTGCCTACCTACCTCAGTTTTCTTTCTTCTATTAGTGAATGAGATAACGGTAGAAAAGTGCCATGAGATTTGGCCTGCCCCCGGTTTTTCTTGTGTTCCTTTTCCATTCATTTATCTGTACTAGCAAGAATATATTCTTGGTACTAGCATACATGGGCCGTGTAGGGTAAGGGTGGGGTTTACCCCCTCCCCTCGCCAGCCAACACCACCCCCTCGGTCGGCCATACCCTCTCTCCGACCCCCCTCCCGGAGGGAGAAAATTTTTGCTTATTTAAGGCGAAATAGGCGTTTGTTTGGATTTTTCCGGGCCCCCGCCCCTCCCCGAGATCTCCAGACAGGTTTACCCCCACTTCCGACATTCCCCAGTTCCGACATCCCCACTTCCGACACCCCAGTTCCGACATCCCCAGTTCCGACACTCCCCAGTTCCGACATTCCCCATTTCCGACTTTCACGTAAGATAAAGTAAAATGTAGCTCTAGTAGCAGGTGAGGATACTTTTAGTTGACCTGGCTCCATAACAAGTGTAGGAACACAAAATTAGCATAAAACTTCGCTTATCAGTAGGCCGGCCTACACGCAACTGAGGCACCATCTTTGCGCGCAACTGAGGTCAGTTTGCACTTTATATTTTCGTTGCCACCCGCCGTTAGTATGGCGCTGAACTGGGTCGATGGTGTGACCGCATTCAAGACGTCTAAAGGTAAAGACGCAGTTGCATTTGCGGGCCATGTGTATCGCGAACACGAGAAAGGTAAGAATGGACCAGACAAGCGGCAATGGATATTCCCGCCGAGTATCGAATCACAGAGCATGGAAACAACAACTTCGTTCTGCATCAATCGCCACAAAATGATGTGATTGTATTCACTACGGATCAAAACTTGCGACAGTAAGTTACAAACAAAAGCGTATACGGGGTATAAGCAGTATTCTAAACTCAAGCTTTTAGCTTGTGCGCGTTCACCAGTTGGGCCATGGATGGCGTTTTCTCTAGTATTCCCGCCGTTAGAGCAAACACTTAACGGAACTTCGTTCAGGTTCAACGCCGAGATCAACGCAAGAATCGCCAATCTAACGGATGTCTATGTGCAAAACCGCAACGATTTAAACTTTGACGCTGAGTTTTCTTTCTTGAGGGGCGTTTCGTATAATCTGTCGCAGCCCACCAATTTGTCACTGTAAGTTAAGTACGTACTTGTACAAATTTGTATTGTATTCGTTCTGCAGTCCTCAGCATTATTGTTATACTGCTACCTGGAAATGCGTGCTGTTTTGTTATGCTATTTCCGGGAAATGCTTGAAAAAGTTGTAAAGCTAAAAGCGTTCTGTTGTAAAGAGTATTTCTGAAAAAAAGGAGTATTTCTGTATAAAAGTCGGAAATGGGGAATGTCGGAACTGGGGAGTGTCGGAAATGGGGATGTCGGAACTGGGGTGTCGGAACTGGGGATGTCGGAACTGGGGAATGTCGGAACTGGGGTCATGCCCTCCAGACAGCCCTCCGGATTTTTCCAGCCCATGTATGGATACTAGATACAAAGTAGGTAACCTATCTCATTGACTTCTTTCATCTTTTTACACGACTCTCCACCCATTGCAGACATAGGCCAAAACTGGCTTTTTCTCATTGTATCGGCATGCTAATTGCTTTATTCATTTCTTAAGAGAATTTCGTTTCTCTTTTTCTCTTCGACTGATGATTCTTAATTGGTTTTTGACATTCGCGCTTAGCGGGTTCATTTTTTCTGTGATATGTACGTAGATCTTTGTTTCGTGCAAGGAGCTTCTCGACCCAGACCAAAGTGAATCTGAGCTGCCTCCCCTTGAAATTGAAGGAGACTCAGAAAACATCGGCTTGTTTCTGAGTGAAATTAATCGTGGTGGCTTATTTGTCCCAAGTGCTGCAGCTTTTGGAATCTGTCTGAAAGCCTGGTTCGTCTTTACTTGCATTCAAAACGACCCTACTCTCAAGGACAAGTTCCTGTATTGCGATTTTCACCGGCCAGTATTTGTTGAAACCGTCATGTTGCTGTTAGAAGAGGATTTCCAGCTGCTGGACATTCTGGTTTCTGAGCTTTCCTGTCTGCAGGGTCATTCGTTTGCCCGACTGCTCGTCACCAAATTTTTCAGCTGCATGTGCAAAAACCTCATCAAGAAGCTCACTGCTACTGGTGTTAAGCGCAGTGCGCAAGCCAAAATATCAAAATTTGGATGTAGTCGGTAACTGTATGTAATGCTACTTTCATTCTCCTGTGATTTTGGTCCAGTGTTCATAATATCTTGTCTGATATTCTGTTTTCCGGTCGCTTCTTTGCTGTTAATGCATGTTTCCCATGTATTAAATATATTCAGAGTTTTTTGCAAATAACTCCTTATGGATGCGTCGGAGCGCTTTGGGCCGTATGACCAAAGTTGTAGAGGGGGCCGAGCTCTGTACTGTGGTGCAACCTAATCTGCGCAACATTGATCGGTAATCCTAATTTGCGCGATGGAAAAAAATAAACTTTTCTTATAGTGGGTTTGAAAGCGATTTGAGCACTGCGTTCGATTGCTGAGACCGTGAAGATTCTATAGATGTATATATATTGTTTGTAGGTCGAACGGTTCCAAAGATACGGACTTGTAAAGTTACCCTAAGTATGTATTAGCGGTCGGGAGCGCGATCAGTCCAGTAGTTTTTAGTCGTCCATGACCGGACAGCCAAAAATAGCGTTTCATGATAATTTTTCCAGTTTTCGTGCGTATTTTTTTTTTGGTTTCGCATGCAGATTAGCACTATTTTCAGACTTAACTGCAGCCGATTATCTAGAAAATATAGCTGATTCAACATATCAAATACATTCTTGGTAATATCCTGCCTTGATGAAAGCATCGAAAAAGTGGGGTATTTCCCATGAAAATCACTGCATTTCCTTAAAACTTGATCATCATTACTATCCGGTATTATTATCCGGTATTCTGAAAAACTATCCGGTAACCGGTATTTTTCTTTACGGTTGCATCTCTAGTATGCACGTCGGTGTCTGTCTGACTGATTCGATCGAGTCTTCTTGTTGCCCTTTCTTTGCTCTGTTCAAACCAAAAATTAAAAGTTTGCGTAGAGGGCCGTAAGTTGGTGCACTAATACTGTTTGATGAGTTATCGAACTGCTGTTAGGAAATTCCAAATTCGACGCTTCGGTCCGGTCCCAACTATAGGGAGGGGGTTAGGCACTAACAAACGCTCAAAATCGCAAGAAACCGCAATTTTTCGGCTAAAAATCGCTAATTTGGGCTCACATACAGCTTAAAAGTGCTGTTTTACAGGCGATTTTGGCAATTTTGTGTCTGAAATTGTAAAAAATCTCAAAAATTTGCTCAAAAAATTACTTGCCAGAAAATCGGTGGGGGGTCGGAAAAATCGTCTCAGGGGGAAGTTCCCGATCGGGTGATCTGGCGTACAATAAGTCAGGTGCGAGGCAGACCCCTGTTACATGTATGTCCTGAACCTAATGGGTAATCGTAAGCCTGAACCTTACCTAAGTATAAACTACAGGTAAGCCTAAACATCATACAAGTACTAGGGGGTTTGGGGGTTACCCTCAGCTGGAAAGGCCGAACCTCCTCGCCCTCACCCCCACCCCCGAGACAGGTTAAGAGACCCAGACCCAGAAATACAAGTGCTAGTAGTCATACATGGGCCGGAAAAATCCGGAGGGGGGGGTAGGAGGGGGGAGAAGACCTCGGGGGGGGGGGGGTCCCGAAAAAAGGCCAGAAAACGCCTATTTTGCCTTAAATAAGCGAAAATTTCTCCCTCCGGGAGGGGGGGGTGGGGGGGTTAGCCGGCGAGGGGGGGTATGGAGTATGTTTGGACGGCCGAGGGGGAGGGGTATACCCCCCCTTACCCCCCCCCGGCCCATGTATGCTAGTAGTGCGTAGTAGCTCTTAGTGTTGTTAGGCTCTTTTTTTAAAAAAGGCTTTTTTTGAAGGCCCATTTCGAAAATTTTTTATTTTATTCACAGTATGGAAATTTTGGGGGAAAATCGCTGAATTTAGCCTCAGATATACATTAGGAGTGCAGTTCTATCAATTTCTTGCCTATTCTAGGTTTTGAAGGGCAGCAGCCACTCTGTGAGCAATGCTGCAGGTAGAATGTCGACTCTCAGGCTGTAACACTATGTTTGAACCAAAGTAACATTCATTGAGATATGAGATAGACCTGAAATGAATTTTTGTTGGTATGTACTTTCTATGTAGGCACTTTTGTATGCATACCAAATGTCATCCGGTTTTGAGATGTCCAGATCGTCAAGAAACAGTTGCACTGATGCTATCTCACCAATATAATCACCCCAAAATGTGTAGGCCATATTGGTATCTATCAGGAACAATAGGATTCCTTGGTAACTGAACTGGAGCCAGCCTTCCTTTCTTCCCCCATGAAAGCCTGTTGGGTTAGTTTTTTCGGTAATTCAAAGAGCTTTGAAACTTGCCATTAGGCATAACATACTAAGTGGGCAGCCGAGTAGCTCAAAAGGCACTAAAATTGAAGCATTTCAAAAACATACATATAAGGTGCATCCATTTGTCGCGCGTTCTGCTAAAATCTGTGTCCTTTTACAACTGATTCAATACTTTGATGCTAGAAGGTGCGGATTTCTTAACTATCATATTTTTGAAATTCTTCAATTTCAGTACGTTTTAAGCTGCTGTGCTTCCTACCTAGTAAGTTACAGTATACCTAATGGCAACACCAATCATTTAAAGCTTTTGTATATAAAAAGCTTTAAATGCCAGGGATATAGTGCAATACGTGTGCAAAAAATCACTGAACTCGGTGCAAAATTGACAAAGATATGCTCTTTACAAGGCAATTTTATATTGGGCAAATTTTCGACCTGACAACTTTCAAGGCCCAAAAACTCAATTAGACGCCCATTTTTTTTCTCGATTTTTTTTGTGCTATCAAAAGCGAATAAATAGCGCTACATTTTTATGAAATAAAATAGCGGTAGTCGCACTTTTAGGGGGGTCAAATTTGGCCCAGAAGGGGTTCGAAAAAAAAGTTTTCTCTCGAATTCAGTCGTATGGGGTATCGTTTGAAAGAGAACGCTCATGTGATTGTAAATATGCAATCCGCAAGTTTCTACGTTTACTAATTTCAGAGTTATAAACCAAGATCTGAAGTTGGGCCGAAAAATTGAGTCTCACAAAAACGACCGGGAAGGTGATAAAACATCTTTTTAGGTTAAATTATACCAAAATACAAAATTTTAGCCAAATCGGAGAGATGAAGTTGAGATTTGTCCGGGAAGGGTCGACCCTTAGAAAAACCGGCTCTTAAAGTTGCTTCTGATGCATCCTTGCATCTCCTACAAGCTATATCTCATGGTAGGAATAAATTTTGAAAAAAAAAATTTCGAAATGAAAAATTTTCATAAAAAAAGCTTTTTTTTGGCTTTCAAAAAATTTTTTTTACAACTCTAGCTCCAGTACTAACAAACTGGATCAGAAATCACAAATTTTTAGCGTAAAATTCGCTTGAAAAGCCTTTGGGAACCGAATTTGGTGTTCCCACTGCTGATATTACAGAGAAATCGGTGTTTTTGGAAGCCCTTTTTGTCATTTTTTGCTTGTTTTTGGCTCTAAAACGCTATTTGGCAGCTTAAAATAGCTGTGACATGTATGCTAAGCATGAACCTAAGCGTAAGCCTAAGCCTGAACCTAAGCTTAAACCCATTGATGCTTAGGGAACGTTTTTGCAGTAAGGATTCGGTACTTGGGCACTGTACGATGTTAGGCAGGTAACGGAAAGAAGCGCATGTATAGGTGGTATGTTATTAGTAGCCTCTACCTAAAAAATTTGACGCCTAGTTACCTAGCAATCTGCTATGCAGTAGCAATTCAATACAGCGTAATCTTTGTGTTTTTACCTATTGTGTCACGTGACCTTCATTATTGCATTGCACTGCCCTGCCTGTCTGTCCCTTATAGTCTAAAGTTTAAAGTACGTACTACATGCGTGGCGTGAGTGCATGTTTGGCTCGCAATACACAGATAAGTCACTTAGGTACTAGAGAATGAACGGGTCCCGACTGGTGCGTTCAGTCGGTCTGTTGAAGATGATGGGCCGCCAATCCAGCTCTCTGCCCACTTTCGAGACGTTGGCAGTTACACGTCCGGCCGATTACGTGGTCAGCGTTCAGCTGAACCGGCCTGAATCGAGAAATTCGCTCAATCAAAAGGCTTGGACGTAATTGGTTTGGAGTTGAGAGAGAAAAGGCTGGTGCTGAACTGACTGGTTTCAGAGAAATTGGCGACTGTTTCAATTTCCTGGCCACCGACCCTGACTGTCGCGCGGTGGTTCTTTCGGGCGCCGGCAAGTCTTTCTGTGCGGGGCTGGACTTCAAGGCACTGGCTGAGTTTGGTCAGATCGCCGCCGACGGTCAGTTGGACGTGGCTAGGAAGGCTTTTCTCTTCAAACGCATCATTAAACAGTTCCAGGACTGCTTCTCGGCCGTTGAAAAGGTTTGTTTGTTTGTTTGTTTATGAGTTCCACTGTCCTTTCGGACAGCTCAGGACACCGCTCGCTCTTTTCAGAGCCCTTCAATGGGGTAGCCCGGTCTACAAACAACCCTCCCCTTTGCTGCCATTGGGTGCAACGGCAGCGCCAGATCGGTTCCCATTTACCTACTGGCCATCACCGGCTTTCGGCGGTCTGGGTTGGGCTTTACGTCGACTACTTCCAGTCGATTCGACCGGTTTTGAACCCACAAACAACCGCTCTCACGGATGCCGTTTTCTTGTTTTTGTTTGTCAAGGTTGGCCTTTTTCTAAACTCTCATAACACAAAAGGTTATCCGCAGAAGGGGAGGGGGTTGGGGGTCTCGCTCCGGCCAAGGGGGTGTGAGCCCAAATTCTATTGAGGTGGTTGGGCACTAAGAAGAAGAAGAAGAAACGTTCAAAAATCGCAATTTTTCGGCTAAAAATCGTCAAAAATCGCTAATTTGATCTGAAATACAGCTAAAAAGTGCTGCTTTTCAGGCGATATTGACATTTTCGTATCTGAAATTATATAATAAGGAATCGCAAAAATTTGCTCAAAGAATTACTTGCCAGAAAGTCGGAAGGGGGGTCGGAAAAATCGTGTCGGGGCCGGGGGTACAGCGTTTTCGAGGGGCCACAGTTGTTAAAAAAAATTTTTTTGAAGGCCAAAAATTTTTGCTTTTTTTTAAAAATTTAAAAAAAAATTTTTTTGAAAATCGTCTTAAATGGGTCCAGCATGCTAGTACAGATACTTACAACAAATTTTCCACTTTTGCACCTTAAGTCAGTTGAGAAACCTGTTCGAAAACGACAATACAGCTCTAAACACTGCCTTGACTGCATAATTTCACCGAAAATTGTCTTTAGAGGCACTTCTAGGTGAATCCTAAAGAAGGATTCCTTACGCAGTCGCTGTTAGGCTCAATGCAAAAGAAGTATTACGCATGTTGCTGGATAATATGTTGGCTGCTTCCAAAGAATTTACGAAAAATTGCATGTATGTACGTGAATTTTCCCACTTTTTCCCTTAATTTGCATATTGATTTTTCAAAAAAAAAATTTTTTTGAGCCTTCAAAAAAAAGTTTTTTTTTAAATTTTTGACCCTAACAACTGTGCGAGGGGCTCCTCATAAAAACCATTAAAAAATTGGAAAAAAGCAACAGGAGAAATCGCAGTCTGTTCAAACTAAAGTCGTAAGAAAATGGCCGTTTTTTTAACAAGTTGTAGGTTCCGTAGTCACGCAGAGATAGAATGCATAACTAAAAGTTTGGGCTGAAAACTCCACGGAATCGGTAACTTGAGCTCAAAATCGGAGGGATCCCGATTCTGTGTGGTGGGGACAACAGACCGGTTGCATACTTTTTGAAAGAGCGTACTCAGTGGTACGATTGCCTAATTAAATGTGCTGCTTTTTGAGTATAAGACGTAGTAGTTCAGTTAGACTATGTACAAGTGCAGTGATTTCAGTGTCCAAAGCCAGTGATAGCCAGTCTGCACGGCGCAGTGGTGGGCGGAGCCATTGATTTGATTGTAGCCTGTGATATTCGATACGCCTCCTCCGACACTCTCTTTTCTATCAGGGTAACCACTCTATGCTTTCTCTTCTACACTCACTTATCCTTATGCTGCCGGTAGTATGCTGCTCTCTTCTAACAGGTCCCGGCCGGCCTAGGGGAGAGCAGGAGGTTTGGCTGCCTGAAGTGGTTCATGCCTTTTGTACATTGAAGGTGTTCAACATCTTAGAAAGCTCCAAAAAGTCTGGAAAAACTCTTTTTAGCACATTTTATTGAGGGCTGAAAATCGCAGTTTTAACCGTCTCAACTCTCATATGTACCACCCCCATACGTGGGCCGGAGGAGTCTGAGTTTGCCCGTGCCCAATTTCGAATTTACCACTCACTCACACACCTTTCTTCACGAAGGGGCTCCACTTCAGTTGAGAGAATTCCTAGAAGTGGCCGGTCGAATAATGGTTACGGGAGGCATGCCCCTGATCATACAATGTACGTGGCCAGGGGGTCTGTGGGGTTTGGCCACCACCAACTTAGGCTCTACCCCCCAAACGACTCCACCCACCCACCTGAGCCGACTTTTGTTCCTGATCCCACCCCCCAAAATAGACACGTTTAGCACGACACGACACGGCATATTTTTAGCACGTTTTTTTCTGTAAGAACGCTAAAAATCACTATTTTAAGCTGCCAAATAGCGTTTTAGAGCTAAAAACAAGCAAAAACTTACAAAAAGGGGCTTCCAAAAACACCGATTTCTCTTAAATATCTGCATTGGAAACGCCAAATTCGGTTCCCAAAGGCTTTTCAAGCGAATTTTAGGCTAAAATCAGTGATTTCTGAGCCAGTTTGTTTGTACTGGGAGCCACTACTAGTACTTGTATTTTTGGGTCGGGGGTCCCTTAACCTGTCTCGGGCGGTGAGGGGGTGGCCTTTCCAGCTAGGGGGTAACCCCCAACCCCCTTTGTACATGTATGGGTAGGCCCATCCCTAAATTTTCAGATTTTGACTATCCCCACCCGAACCAACCCATTTTTGACGCATGTATGCCCCTGATACCCCGATATCACCACTCACTCACCTTTCTTCCTGGACCCTCACACCGAAATGGCCCCAAAATCGGGAGCCCACCCCAGTCTAGTTTCCTACTCCCATCGATGTTGGGCGGAAGGTTTTCGGTTGTGTACTGCTACTGACAACTGGACTGATTGGGTGACTTTAGGAAGTGAACATAGGCATAGCGGCAGACATTGGCACGTTGCAACGGATGCCCAAGGCTGTGGCTAACGACAGTTGGATGCGAGAGTTGGCTTACACTGCCAGAGACTTCCAGGCCAATGAAGCTCTGCAACACGGTAAGCAAAGCCTCACCTCCTACCGGTACTTCTTGCTCACCTGACATCGGGCTGAACAGTTGGCCCTCAGAATTTTTAATTAAAAATTTGATAAATGTAAGTATAAATTTGATGCAAATGAACTCAGAATTTTAACTTTTTTGGACCTTTCAACCCCTCGGTTGTGTGCATGTACAGTATGCTGTCTGTTTTTACCGTACTAACTTAACAAGGCATTGTGTACAGGTCTGGTGTCACGAGTGTTTCCCTCAGTAGAAGAGACCTACGCAGCGAGTTTAAAACTGGCCACAGAAATTGCCTCGAAAAGCCCGGTGGCTGTGCAGGGAACAAAAGTGCATCTGAACTACAGTCGCGACCACAGTGTAGAGGAGGGACTGGAGTTTGTGGTGCGTCTGCTTTTATCTCTAACACTCACAAATTTACATATTAACTACAGGCTAACTGGAATATGTGTTGTCTGCAGTCGGAGGACGTTATGGCGGCGGCCATGGCGGCTGCCAGTAGACAGACCGAACCGCCCACTTTCTCTAAACTCTGATTGGCTACTCTACTCACTGTGATATATCCTCTTTTGCTTCCTTGTACAGTTTGATTAAGACGTGTAAAATTTGGTTATGGTTGTTCTTTGTTGTCTATCGTCATCAGGGATGTGAGGTGTGTTTTTTTTCCGGTGTTTTTTTTCGGAAAAAACCGGTTTTTTTCCTAAGGGTCGGAAAAAAACATAAATCGCGGAAAAAAACTCAAGCCAAATATAGCTAATTTATGTCATTTTTCTAATCAAAAATGGACTTTTGCAATGTATAATAGGCCATACTGACTCAAAACTGTTAGAAAAACAACTGAAAAGACCAAATTTGGCATGATAAAACAAAAATGCAAACTGCTGTAAGAAAATTTGCATATAGGGTTTATTGATGAAGCCTGTCAGGGACTGTTTCACGCCTGTTTCGTGATTTATATCTATGTAGCACGTGTATTTCTCGTCTGAAAAGAGTGAAGAAGGCGCTAGAAAGCGTTAGGAATCATAAAACCAGTCTAGATACTCAGAACTTGATCTGGATTTTTTTCCGCGAACCAGGCCACTTTTAACTACTAAAACTTGTAATTTCTGTCAATTTTAACTGAGAATGCTTTTTAAACACGTTTTTCAAGGCTAATTTTGCGAAATTTTCTCGCCCTTGTTACGCAGCGGCCCAACCAGACTTCAAACTTCAACTTCAAAATTTTACACCGCCCCCTTTGCAAAATCCTGGGTACGCCGCTGTTGGCACTTTCTGTTCCCCACACTGAAAGCAAAAATAGACTCGTCTGATAAACACAGATACAAATTATGATCAGAAAAACAAAATGAAGGCGTGAGCACAAATTTTCCAGCTCAACACAGCTTGGCCGTCTGTATAGTTTTTATTGGACTATTTTATTCTAGTTTTGATTTGATATGTCAGCATGTAATAGTTACCCTTTCGGGTAGCACATCGTCATTGCAGTGCGCGTTTTGTAAGCGTTATTGTTAAATTGCCTGTTTATGTGCAAAAGTGCTTTTTATCTAGTCTTTCTACTCTGTATTGACTCAGTGAAAAAAGTCTATAGTTATTACTTTATTACAATCGTAAAAGTACACCGTATGTATATCGAGATAACAGTCATGACTCAGATCAGATTTCTATTCCTCTTTCTCAAGTGCAGGTATGCAAGTCTCAACTTTCTCTTTGATGGCCAGTACATGAACGGTTAGCAAGAGTCCGCCGCATACCAACAAACCCACAACCACAGACAGGATCCAAATTGCAGCTGGTAGAACTGCCAACAGCAATATGTAAATTGGACGCACCACATAGACTGACAATACGCCACCCACCACAGTCGCTATGTACAGGCCCAAATAAGTCCTGGTCAACTAAAAATTGAATTCAGTTTACAAGCAATATTCTTCTTTCTGTTCTTATTACCTCTTGTCTGGGAACAATTTTTGCCAAGAAGCCCAACACAGTCGGCAGTAAAAGAGCACTGAAGCCACCGATAGCCACTCCTGCCGTCAAAATGGGCTTTATAGGCGAAATATAGGCGGCGATAGCAGGAAATAAATTGGAAAGACTGACTGAGACTATGCTTATGAGCAGAAGGGTAGTGTCTCTCACTTTCAACCCCTGCTTAAACACCACAACACCGATGACACTGCCCAGAAGAACTGAAAGCACGCTCATTTTATAGTTTGTTTCCGATTTCCTTCAACCATTGGCGCACCCAGGATTTTGCAAAGGGAAGGAGGGTGTAAAATTTTCAAGTTGCCTGGTTGGGCCGCTGCCCAACAAGGGCGAGAAAATTTCACAAAATTAGTATTCAAAAACATGTTTAAAAAGCATTCTGAGCTTAAAGTTGACAGAAATTACAAATTTTATTAGTTTAAAGTGGCCTGGTTGGGCTTCTGCCCGACGAGGCCGAGATATTTTTTGAAAATTTAGCCTGTGAAAACCCATTTAAAAGGTATTCTGAGCATAAAACAGACAGTTTTAGTACATAATTAATTCATTTCTCTTATTTTTGTCTAATTTTTCCTCCCTACCTCCACTGCAAAAGGAGACACACACTCTACATCCCTGGGAACGCCACTGCCTTAAACTTACCAATCAGACTTTGTATTGCACTTAGCCATGTGAAATCTGTGTCGGACCAGTAGAATGGACCGAGAAGCATGTAACGTTCGAAAATGTCATTGTCGCCGAGCATGGGCAATGCTGTTTGAAGCATGATTGTCAGACAGACGGCCCAAATCATGAACCTCTGATGTCCCGCTCGTCTTTTGAACAGCGGTCTCCAGAGGTCCAAAAACTCTTGCCATAAGTTGAATCGGTTTTGGTCCGACTGCCAAGAGTCTGGAGTCCACGAAACCGGTTCAACACGCACAGCTGGTGGTGTTTGAACTCGGTTCAAGTTCTGGTCGATGGTTTGAAATCGTTTTGGCGGCACTTGCGGCACTCTGAGCAGAACGTAGAGGAATCCAAGACTAAGGAACAGAATCGCAAATACGGTAGTGCCTCCGAATCTCAAGTTTGTGTTTTCCACCACCAGTGCTACCAGATACCATGCAGCCAAAGCTGCCAATTGCTGAAGAATTGTCAGAAAGTTCATTCGCACTGTCAGCGCCTAAAATGCGTGTAGAGTAAAAGAAAATGGGTGATCGTACATTTCAGTCTTACTTGTTTGTCGCAGACTGAGTCACCCAAGAAGGCTTGTAGAGAGAAGTACTGTGTCATCTGACCGCCCATCAAGGCTGACAGACAGACGAAAAGCCACTTCCATTGGAGAGCGGCGTCGACGGTGGAGGACATAACCAGGAGCCAGCCAATCAGCGACCAGATGCCGGCCAAAAAACCGGCCAGGATTGGTATTTGGCGACCTTTCTTGTCGCTGAAGCTGCCTGCAAAGAATTATTGTGGGTAGAACCTCCATAAATAAGTGATAAACGCCACAGAGACATTGAGTCTGCCTAGTTTAACTGCCGCAAATGGGATAAACCCCCAAAAAATCGGACTCTAACTGATCAATTGGTCAAGCTCTCCATAAAATACTGATAGCTAATCCGCCGAAGCAGGACAGTGGTTGCGTTGTTGATCCGCGGCGGATTAGCTATTAGTACACGTAATGTGAACTTGTAGTCTGGGATTTCCCTTATCTGAGTCCACTGTATAAGGTACCGACTGTAGAGAACTGTCCTAACTTTAAAAAGCAAAGGCTAGACTCACTCCAAGCAATTGCCGCAAAGAATGCGATAGCAACATTTGCTATACTGAACCTCAACTCCCAGCTGGACCAGTGATCGTATATCCACGCATCCCTGTCCCTGTATTCGCCATTAGTCAGTGATTGACAGCTCGGTTGGTGAACACAGACGCGCATCATTTTGCCTTCTTTTGCCTCGTCCCAGTAACTGTTAGACAAGGCGACGGCGACGGCCAAAAAGAAAGGTACCAATTCCACGTAAGATTGAAGATGGTAATTGCAGCAGGCCATTTTGAAGTGTTAGAGGACAACTTATAGTAGTAGAACGTGACTAGACTGACGCTTCCAACAAGTATGTACAATATATACGATTTGTTGGACTTTGAAGCAAGCTTGTAACGACAGAAATGTGGATGGTTGGAGTTTTGCGAACGCTGCTTTTGTTTAAACAGTAATACCACTACTACTGATAATTTGTATGCGGCATGTGATGTCATGATAACTTGTCTAACGTGATATGGTTGAACTTTTCCTTAGTAGGAGTTTCGGTTCAAACAACAAATTTTTAGGCTTTGAGTTTGTCTGTCGGATCTCGGATGATCTTGAACTATTTGAGCAAGTGCAACTATTTTAAGTATAGTATGTTCCTGAGACGAAATTTCTTTTCTGAAGCAAAACAAAACTATAGAATTTCAACACGGACTATTGAGTTTAACCATTAAATGGATGTTTCATATACAATCAGTATGTAAGATACGGTGTAGTATTACCTATTCAGATAGGATATTTTTAGACGTTCATTTCGTTGGAAGCGAAATTTTCGTCCTCAGTGTAAAAGCCACATCAGAGCAAAGATTGCGATTAGAATAGTAAGTGTAATAATTATGCACAGCACCATCATAATCGTCTGAAATTGCCATGTAGGTATGATTTTTATGACTAAAAGTTTAGGGGCCGAGCAATCCCTAATACATGTTGGAGTTTCTAAAGGAGTCAGTAGTTCTAAAAGGTGATCACAACATTGCCTGTCGAAATACTACAGCAAAATGCAAAAATTATTAATACACGCATATTTAGCGAGTGTAACGAGAGAAATGAATTTTTGAGATCACTATCGCCAATTATTTCGCTCGCAATTTACTCTAGCCGCTTTTTCGTACGTACTGCACGTACCTACCTATACTGTACGCACTTCTTATGCACCTTTACCTTCTTTCTAGATGAATTTCGCACACTCTCTAATTGATCAGCTGCAGTCTCAACGGAGACCCTTGTCGTTTCGAAATTCCGTTGAATGCTATTGATTGGCGATGCCTGAAACGTGCCATATAATTATAAGAATCCGACTCACTCATTTTTTGGCAGCAGGCCACGAAAACTGAGTACCATACATGCAGCTGGGGGGTTTTGGGGGAATTTAGGCCCCAGGCCCGTTTTCTGGCAAACCTCCTCAGCCGGATTCTGGGGGTTTCTGGAACTCTGAAATCCTATTTTGGGTTAAAATGTATAACCCCTTGCGCCGACCGTTTAAACTTAAAAGTCGGAACGCAGGCTACATTGTAGATTTGGAATTTTGCTTACGGTTGGATTTTCAAACTTCCAGAAAAATTTTTAATTGGCCGATCCAAACGCATTCATGGGCGAAGCTTGGCGGCGTCGATCGGCGTCGATGGATAGCGAGGCCGAGGATACATAACTGAACAACCTATCTACTACTTGAACTACAAGTTGCTTGATGTGTAACCCTAATTTGGATTTCTGAAACCTCAATTCGGATTTATGAGGCCCTAAATACGACACCGGAACCCTAATTTGGGTTTCTGAAGCCCTAAATAGGGTTCCGGAGCCCTAACTTCTGTTTCTGAAATCCAAAATTAGAGTTTCAACGGTTCTCTAAACAGGGTTTCGGAGCCCTAATTTGGGTTTCAAAAACTCCAAATAGGGTTCCAAAATGCATTTTACCTGTATTATGTGGAATAAAATAGGTGTTTGAAAATATAAGTGTTTTTTGCAATTTTAAAGCACAAATAACGTTTTAACCGGCATTTTTGCAGTTCAGATAGGATTTTACCCGATTTTAGCCCTAAAACCTGTTTTTGAGCCCGAAAAGGTCGCTGAAACCAACTTTTGGACACCAAAAAAGGTCCCTGAAACCCCCTTTGGACATAGTGCTGAAACCCTATTTGGGACCTGAAACCCCAGCCGAAAACCCGGCTACATATACAGTACGCTGAGTAACAGTTCGGACACGACACCTGCTCATCAATCGAATTTTTGCATTCGCTGACAGCGTCTGCCAACTGTTTGAGTCTGGCTGCTAGCTGACGCACTTTTTCATTCCACTGCTGCAGCTCGCGTAAAACCTTCTCGTCTTTCTTGAACACATGCAATGTTTCATACGAAGACATTGTGGTCGAAATATATTCAGTTTTGGATTAATTACCAATACTGGCAAGCTGTTTTTTACTAGATTGGAGCGCGTGCATTACTTACTACCGTCTGAAGCAAAGGATCGCTCTCGCTTGCTTTGCTACCTTGTCGTCCGTAACGTTTGTGTTCTTCTGAAATGATTTTGTTTCGAGGTACATTGTGAGATTTTGGACATTCAACGAAAGATTTACGAGCGAGCTGCTGCCATCTTTTCTTCAGTTTGTCCATTCGGTCGGCTTCCATCTGTGCATGGTCGGCTATAATTTTATCAAACTCGTCTGAAAGTCTTCTCAAAGTATCTAAAAAGTCAAAATTCAAATTTAGAAAAAGTAGACTCAAACACTAAGCTCGGTTTTGAATGGGGTTACTGTTGATTCGGTATACCGTACCGATACCGAAAAATGGGTATTTTTTGGATACCTATCCAATAAATACCTACCGATTCTCGGGTTGTTACCGATACCGAGGATACCGATTGTTTTTGCAATACCTGGGTATTTCGGATTCGGTATTTTCATAGATCTTTTGCACCTTAAAAATGGCTGTCGAAACAATATACTGACTAAAATTCCAACTTTTTCGGAACTTCTCCTCCTAAATATTGCCTCGTTTTTCGTTTCAGAGTTGACTTTTTCAGTTGATGGGTGCTATGGATTTTGACTTATACCCTCTGATAACAAGGTGTACATGCCACATGTACGATGTACTGTATGCTCTCGGTATCTTTGTGAACTACTTTTATGAATATTATCTTAGCATTGTTGCTGCTATCCTACATAGTTCAGTAGCTTAGAACGCATGGTGAATCGCTATTCTAACATCGAATGACTCGACATACAGTATACATACTTGATCATGGCAAGGCAAGGAATCATGTTAACGAATATAATCGCAGCTAATGTAGCGCCACTGTTGAAAATATAAACTAAAAAATATAACATCAGTTTTCCCTTAATTCTCTGATTTAGTCGGGCGGGACTACAGCACTTTTTTTTCATAATTTTGGAATTTCAAACGTTAAAACTTAGAATAACAAAAACTGTCGATTTTAGTCAATGAAGCAAATTTTTGAAAAATACCGAATAAATACCCACAATACCGAATATTTTTTGTCGATACCTACTGATTTTTAAAGTACCTACCGTAACTTACCGTGAATTGTGATGCCAGAACAACAGTAGAATGGGCTAGTGCCATATGGAGTTGAGCTTTCTTTAATCTGCTTTCTCAGACCTGAAATACGTAGGAGTGGAAATAAAACAGAGTGCGTGGGTAGGTAGGGTAATAAAAATAAAACTACGTCCCAACTCGTCTTGAGTGGTGTGCTTTTGACTTTGCATTTTTAGAAATAATTCTTCCAAATCTTTGTGCAGCTCTGAAAGAGTCTTTTGCTCATCATGCTCAATTACATATATCTACCACAGTTACCATCAATCTCGGTGCTTTTCGCAATCTCATTCACTTTCTGTTGGGCCGATTGCACGTTCGAATAGAAACTTTTTATCAGTTCCTCTATTCTGTTAGCCTGCAGAATGAATGTTGGAGCTGATTGTCACTGCGACTTAAAGCTTACTGTGGATTGAAGATGCCTGCGTTCCAATTCAGCAGCCTCACTTCTACCACTGTTCGATTGATTTTGGTCTTCTTTTTCTTCCTAAAACAACGTAAAAGTTCAACCAAGCAGTCGTGGTCAAGAATATGTAGATAGGTAGAATATTTACCTTTTTCTTTTGTAATTTATCTGTTAAATCTTTTGCAGGCATTGCTACTAACGCAGCACTGAATACACAGCACAGGATTTCTACTGAATGACTTATAAGCGCTACTTTGCATACGAATCGCTACGTCATTTCAGTCACTGTCTGCTTCGATGAGAATCAAGGAGGCGGCGTCATAACTTTTACCAATTTCTTCTCTAGTACAGTAGAAACAAAACAGATCAAAGAATCTGTCATAACTTTTACAAATTCTTTAGTAGAATACAAAAAACAGATCAATCTCTCAAAGACCAGTCATGTATGCTATCCGCAGCGTGCCAGGTAGTTTCACTCTTCCTGGTATGAGCTCTGTGATTGTGTATAAACGTTCTACGCGGGTTTTTGTGGCAATATTTCCTGGTATCACAGCAGCAGTGGGTAATATTGGCCGACCGATCCGGCCTTGTATAATGAAAGCAATGTTTCAGCTTCTTCTTGGGGTCGTGCGTCACGTGATGAGTGAGCGTCACGCACGAGCGCTTCGATTTGCATCCATAGTGAGTTAGATCGCCTGAGGGCATTTGCTTGGTGTACCGGTAGCAGGCGTCGTCCCAGCAGGGCCCCTTTTTGTGTCGCTCTAATGTACCGTTGGGATGCAACCACTGGCGGACGCACCAGATACCAAAACTGAACACAAAAGTGCTGAGAAAAACAGCCAGAAACAGGCAGAATCGCATTTTTAAAGAGACGATGTAGTGAACGAACTATGAAGTGAATTGAACGTTAGACACAGTGGTGGCGCAGACGAAACCGGGTTTTCATGTGACATCATTAATTTTTTCAACGTCGTACATACGATCAGCTCGCGGTCTGTCTGGTTTGTGAAAAACGTAGTTGCCCCAAGCTCTCTGTAATAAATTGCTTCGACATAAACTCCATTAAGCATTATTACGTCATCAGTATTTCATGCAAATAGCGGCTGTAGTCATGGTTGCAAATTGACCGGCAGAAACTTGATTTTTGGTGATGCGCTTTGTCAGAAATGGTGGTTACGCTGCTGCACTATGTTGCTTCCACAATTATTAGTGTGGTCGCTGTGCAAGCTAAAAACGACCGAGGTCTAGGTAAAGAATTTACAGTATTAGCAGATCTATTGGTGATTCCAAACTTTCATTCAGGCATTCTAAAACGATCCACTACGACTACTACTATTGTTCCTACTACTGAAATTACAGTCGTCTCTAAAAATGCCACAAGTGCCGGTACTGATTTAACTACAGGCACACTAAAACTAACCACTACCACCTCTACTTATCCTCTCGCAGACGAAAATAGAACTGTTTACAATGACGAAAGCACTACACATGGTTTCACAGAAAATGTGACAAGTACCGGTACTGATTTGACAGCTGCTACAGTTTTTGTAGAAAGTGCCTCTGAAACTGCGACAGAAGTTTCTGCAAGTGTCACGTACTTAGATGAAAATGGCTCTACTACGATTTCTGATAGTACCGTAACTGAAACTACAAATGATAACGGATTCTCGAGTCTGACTTCTACAGTTGAAGATTGGTCTTATGACGTCACCCAGACGTCAGAACACTCCAGTGCTTTGTCAACGGTTACGAATGACATCGCACTGACAGAAGAAGCTGCTACTAAAATTGGTGATACAAATCCAAGCACCAGAGAAACTGTATTCAGAGAAACAACAACGGTTTATAGCAGCCTTGAAACGCAGTCTGCTGACAGTACAGGAATAGTTAGCCACACTGAACCAACGACCACCTTTGGAGAGCTTTCAACGTCAACAGTAAAAACTGTCACGATATGGACAGATCCGAGTGAGGCAATGACTACGCCCGGTACTACAGAGAGAGAAAGTTCTGGATTGACCCAGAGCACAGATGTACAGTTGTCGGCAAGCACAACTCAGTATGTAACGGCAGAAACGGAAGGCACTGGAACCACAACTGGAAGTGGCAGAGCTCTTGAAGAAGCGAAGAGCACACATACACTGGGAACCACATCCCTCTCAGACATGGTCACTGCTACAAGTGCAGAAGTTACTGTAGCTGGAATTGGTACTCAGCCTGTAACTTCTGTAGATGGAGTAACAACAGCTGCAGAAGGGTTAACAACCTACAAATCAGTTACTACTGGAGCACAATCGAAAGAGGCGAGTAGCACTGCAAGCATGACAGAAACTACTGTGAAAGCTGGTATAGTTACCGCTGAAACTCCTGTCACTGAGGCAAATTCGGAAACAGCAAGTACTACTACTGAGTGGATGGAAGACACCACTGAAGGCAAAGCCGTTACTACAGATGCAGCTGCAGATTCAGTCACAACAACATCACGTTCATCTGACTTGGCTGCAGAAACTGACTCTTCTGAGGAACTTGATGCAACAACTGTCTCATTTTACAGTCCAATTAGTGCGTGGCAGAATGCAGAAAAGACAACAACCGACTTGTTCGGTAGTGCTAAAACACATCCGCCCACTGAATCCACCTCACAAACAGGGACCGTTACTAAATCACCAACTGTTTTCTATTTAGAAGACACCAGAGAAAACATTGAATCAACGATCAGCTCTACACAGACAACTACTTCGGTAAGATTAGGAGAAGAGACAACAACTGGTTGGAACACTGGAAGCAAGACCGATACCGCAACTGCAGTTCAGGCAGAAACTGAAGAGACAACTTTGAATGCAGTTCTGACTACTGGAACCGTAGGCAGTTGGCCGTGGACACAATTTACTACCACAACTGTACCAGACAGTTTACTCAGCTCAGCTTTACTAACAACAGCAGATCCAGCCAGCACAGAAACGACAGATAGCACAATGGCAGTTCAGACAGAACTTCAACAGTCAACTTCAGATGTAGCTGAAACTGTGACAACGGCAGAAAACTCACTCGTAACAGATTTTATGACTGCATCGGAAATTTTCTTCACATCAGCTGGGTTAACAAGAACAGAAATCCTGGGGAGCACAGGAACGACAGACAGTTCAAGTTCAGATGAAGCAAAAACTGAAGAGACAACGAACGAATCAGAAGCAACTGCTAGTTCAGTTATAAGTGCTTCGGTCACGCGAACAACTTTAATCGGTCCCTCACACCGAGGAACAACAACGAGCTCAACTTCACTTCCAGGCCAAACTGAGG